>JALMGA010000013.1:2027500-2029578 GCA_023333525.1 Aspidoscelis tigris stejnegeri | reverse complement strand
TGCGGAAACTGGTTTAACCCCCCCTTAAAACACATTAAAGACACTTACCTGAAACGGCTTCCGCACTGGAGTCCTCTTCTGTGACCCTTTGCAGAGGCTGCTTCTGCATTTTGGTGTGGAAGAATGGTATTTAAAACCAGGTTTGCTGCTGAAATCCAGATTAAATGCAAGACCTTAAAAATCAGGTCTTACATCCGTCTCTTGGCCTGAACGCTTCTGCACATGGCCAGGCGAAGGGACAGATTACCTCCGCCTGCCATGTTGGGAAGGGTGGAAGCAGTACTGCCTGCTTCCAAAGCCCTTCTCCCGAGCACCGGGCACCACCGGAAACACGCAGTTATTGGCAGCTCCATGCTCCAGTCCCATGGCACCGGGGGTGGACTTCTGGAATGTGTGCCGATGCATCCACACAGCACCTACTCCATCCGTCTTCCCAAATCTGTCCCCCAACACACACGTGTGTGGATGCGCAGGGGTCCTTCAGATCCATCACTGTGAGAGATCTGAGGGAGGACAGATTACTGAAAAGCGGATTTTTTTTAGATCTGCTTTTCGTTGGCAAATGCAGAAGCACCCATTGACTCCATGGTGAAGTTTGGGAGATATCTTTGGATACATTATGATGAAAGTTTGAAGATCTTTCTCCTATCTTGCTTACCTGTCCCTTGTATTCCTCAATGAGAACATCTTGTTTGGGCCCCTTTTAGAAAATGTGTCCCACTGGAATGCAGAGCATAAGTTGGCTTACCTTCTGCAGGTAGAAAATGTCCAGGTGACATCTAGGATAGCTTTGTTTTCTGTTAAGGCTGCCTGATTCAGGAGATCAAGAGTTGGCTTTTCTACCCCACTTTTCCCAAGTCCACCCAGCTGGCTTCATGGAAGAGTGCAGAATCAAACCCAATATTCCCAGATAAGAGTCCAGCTCCCTGACCACTAGACTGAACTGGCTTACCAGTTGTGAGGGTGATGGGGACAATTAATGATGTTATTTTTATTTTGTTTCTCAATTTTATCCTTGTATGCTTTATATGATTTTATCATTTGTAAACTTGATATGGTCAAATGACTAATCAATAAAGTTCATTTCTTCCATTTCACCTTAACGCCCTCCGCGGTAACTCATTTTTGCAGGACACCCTGAAGGGTTCAGCAACTTGGCTCTCCATTCCACGCTCCCATCCCAAAGTGTGGGGTAATGCTGCCCACAGAGCCACGCAGATTACCTGTGCTCTCCGGCGCTCAAAGGTGCCCTGTGTCCAATTGCTGCTTCTTGTCCTGCCGTTGACCTGAGCAATATTAGGGGAATGTCACAGAGAAAGCGTCTTAATGGTGCCGCTGGAACTGCAAAACGTCACATTTGCTCCCCATTTTAACGTGACTTCATACAAATGGCAAAGCTCACAAGTGCCACTTCAAAGGTGCGGAGGCTTTAATCTTTTTCAATAGCATCAGAAAGGCTCTTATCTCTTCTCTGACCCGATTTCCCCTCTAGCCTTAACACTTTCAGCCACTGTAAAGTCAGACCCATTAAGGGGCTATCAAGTGGCCGCGCTCTTCATATTCTATTACAGTCAATGGCAATTAATACTGCCATTCAGAAGTCAGCCCCAACTTCCGCAGACCAAGTGGGGAGGAAATTTATCCACGGCTCCGCGCTCATAAAGGGCTGAAGCACCATTCAAAATGCATTATTTAGGAACACAACTTATACACAGCGCTTCTGTGCTGACCTTCGCTTAAAGCAAAAATGATCTTGAGGCCATTCATAGAGCCAATCAAGGACTTGCGTGAGAAGAGATAAAAAGAGGATGGAAAGAAAAGGAGCGAGGCAGCTTGGTCTAGTGGTCAGGGAGCTGGACTCTTATCAGGGAATAACAGGTTTGATTCTGCACTCCTCCATGAAGCCAGCTGGGTGATCTTGGGTGAGTCACAGCTCTCTTCTGAGCCCCACCTACCTCACAGGGTGTTCTGTTGTGGGGACAAAAACAGAAGGTTTGTCAGCCACTTTGAGTCCCTTAAATGGGTGAGAAAAGTGGGGTAGAAAAGCCAACACTACTACTTCTACTATGTTTTGACTT
>JALMGA010000013.1:1800000-2025000 GCA_023333525.1 Aspidoscelis tigris stejnegeri | reverse complement strand
TCTGAGTGTAAACCTGAAAATAACTCAAGATACAGGGGAGAGAGAAAGAAAGAAAGAAAGAAAGAAAGAAAGAAAGAAAGAAAGAAAATCCAAACTCACTTCTAATTGTGTTTCTTTCATCTTTTATGGTTTGGAAGGAAAGGTTGTCCGTTCAACAACCTGCTTCAAGGACTAAACAGGTTGATCCTTCTAACACAAGAGGAAATAGTCAAAGACCCTTGTAACATATTATTACTGATTACACAATGCAATGAAGCTGTCCCAGGATGGAGCTAAACCATGCTAACTGGCTGATTCCTAAGGGAAGCAGGTATATTTTACCAAAACTGGGTAGATATGAAATGCAGAAAACATGGGCAGAGTCACACATGTGCAAACACACAGAAAACACCTTCCCAATTTATGTGCTAAAGGCCCTAATCTGCAGCATAATGAAAAGGCTAGAGATGAAATGTTTAGTATTTATTTCAGCATTTCTTGTTTACGCACAGGGAAAAGTGTGTCATTTTAAGACCTCAGGGCTAGGCACTTGGGGGGGTCTGCAAGTTCACAGTTCACAGCTTTGTGCAGAATTTCGGAAGAAATTTTGCAAACCAGGGATGTACACAAACGGGATGCGATAAAATTTGTATTCATTCAAACAGATCCCCTTTGAATGTGGCAGGGTTCAAATTCGATACAAATGGTTGATACGAATCATGTACAAATCCCCAACAACCCCTTTATGTATGTATCCTCTCTGAAGGCACCAACCCCCAACCCCCCCCCTTGAATCCAGTGTGGATCCGTTGCAGATATGACTGGTGCAGCCACTTTCCCGCCTCCCCAGGTTCATGAGTGCAGCGAAGCTTCATATAAATGTTCTGAAGCATTTAATTTGAATTTGAATGTCAATCTTCGAATGTACCAACATTCAATCTCTATTGCAAACCCTTTCAGGACAGATATGAAAGAGTCTGTGTTGATAACTGCACCACAGAGAGAGAGAGAGAGAATATATCAGTAATTGAGTGGGAGATGAAATTATCAGGCATGGGGGGCTGTTGCTCTTGCCTCCAAACTCTCCCACTTAACAAGGCAGCCAAAAAGCATTTTATCTTCACTGACCTGCAACTCCTGTGGAAGACGACCAAGTTAAACATTTCCCATAAAAAAGCCTTGCTTTTAAAATTAAACATCACACCGTGCCATCACGCAAACAAGCATTTGAAATATGTTGCCATGAATTACTGCCCCAATTGATCACTATCACGGTTTCACAAAATTGGCGGTGCTCTACACAGGAGAAAACATATTAAATGGGCTTTCAGTTGCAAAATTTACAGCACATAATTTCCTAATAGCCAGATTTCTGGAAAATGGATTAGAAATATCCAGATGGCTGGAAAGTGCCTCCCTCTTCTTCACACTGAGAGGAGAAACACACACACACATACAGACACACACACATAAAACCTGAGGCCAGGCAGCTAAACACTGTTTATTTCATCCTTTTTGCCACTTATTTTCAATGGACTCCACCAGAATTAGCCCACTATTTTCTGGAACAGGAAGGAAAAGCTGGAAATCAAACGATACTCTTAATGCTCCCACTAGTGAAAAAAATAGATCTGACATCCACTCAGAAAAGACTTCACAGCTAGGCATCAGCACATGAGGGCTTGACACTTCCAGCAAGTCCATATCAAATGTTTAGAGAAGAAGATGAAGAGCGGGCTTTTCTACCCCGCTTTCCTCACCCATTTAAGAGGACTCAAAGTGGCTGACAAGGCTTCTGTTCTTCTCCCTACAAGAACACCCTGTGGGGTAGGTGGGGCTATAAGAGCTCGGAGGAGAGCTGTGACTAGCCCAAGGTCACTTAGCTGGCTTCAAGGGGGAGGGCAGAATCGAACCCGGTATTCCCAAATAAGAGTCCGGCTCCCTAACCACTAGACCAAACCGTCTCACCCACTCTATGGTAAACCCAGAACATTCCGCACAACTTCAAGAAAGTCCAGATCTATTCGATTCGCCCATGAATGTTGACATCTGGACAAATCCGTATGAATTTTGGATTACATGAGTATTTGTGTGCATCTCTACCATCTAATATATATGAAGATTTCTTTTATTTGCATCATTATAGTATTTCAGTTTTTCTGATGTCATAGAAATCATAGAGTAACATTTCAAGGTCTGTGAGGGTTAACTTCCTGAAGACCTTACAGACACTGATTTTGCAGCTGTTGAAACCCGCAGAAAGAAAGGTTAGATCCAGAACTTCAGCAATATTGGAAGATTGGACGGACGGACGGACAGATGGATGATATCCTGCCCTTCAGCACATGGTCCCAGGGTGAGTAGCAACTAAAAACATGTCAAATATTAAATCAGAATTAAAATTACCCCCTTCTCTCCCACCCACCTCCTGCCTCCCTCCCTCCCTAACTGGACAGCACCCTGAGGATGCTAATCAAACCACAAAAGCCTGGGTGAAAAGATATGTTTTCACCAGGGGTTGAAAACTAGCCAGGCAGTCCTCCAGAGGGAGGCTGTTCCAGAGGCTAGGGGCCACCACAGAAAAGGCCCTCCTGCACGTCCCTGTACCTCGTACCTCTGAAGGAACTACTAGAAGGCCCTCTCCTTGAGATCTCAGTGCACCGGCAGGTCTATATGGGAGAACCCTCTGGAAGGCCTACTTGGACCTTGGAGGACTGTGCGATGGGTGCAGTGGAAAGTGGGGTGGTGGTGAGGCGGAATGCGAAAGGAGGGTTTGCACATGAACATTTGTTGGATGTTTGCACGCTAAGCCGAAGCCCCACCCCAACATTCACCAAAGGTTCCCCCGTTCCCTTTCCCCAATCCTAGTAGATGGAGCAGCAGTAGGATCAATAGTAGAAAATCATGTGCAATTGACCCCTAAACATTTTCATCATTGCCATCAGGCAAACCAGTGTACAAAATAGTAGTGGGTCTTTAAGACAGTAGCTGGAAACCTCCATCTTTACCTGGGCATCTCCTTAGTTCTGAGTGATCCCCCAGAACACTTTTCGTGTTTGCAATCGAAATATTTTAGATTTTAAAATATATGATGCATTTTTGTTACACTTTAAATTTTATTGTACTTCTAACTGCTTTGTAAGTCATCCGGAATTTCCTTGACTATATGGAAAGTGCATAAATATGATTAAGTAATATTTTCATCATCTTCATCATCGTCCAAGCTCCATTAAGACCGGGCCTGCTGCCATACGTTGCCGCTAGCAGGATTTCACCTGCTAAACAGCCGAGCAAGGAACTTATTTTTGCATTTTTGATTATTTATTGGCAGCCACAGGAAGAGAGAGATCCCCAAAGGGTTTTGGAGCTCAGAGTAGAAATGTACCAGGAACAGGAATGTGCATCATTTTTTGATTGTTTGTTTGTTTTTGCGTTCCATTTATATCGAATCAAATGTTTGAAAATTCATATTTCTTTGAAGAGATCCCCTTCGAATATAGTAGGATTCTATTCAATACAAACACATTTGTACAAATTTGTATGAATAGCCGATATGAATACATATCGGATACATATCCAATACGTATCTGATATGTATCCCATAACATATCTGCTCTGAAAGCATCAAATCCGCCCTGAATCCACTTTGAATCTACTCTCAAACTATGCTAATTGCACTCTGGATCCACTACAGATGTGACCAGCGCAGCCGCTTTCCCACCTCCCCATTTCCTGAATGTTCTGAAACATTTGTACAAATATAAATATTGATGTACAGATGTCTTAACATTTGACTCCTATACGAATGTCCAGATTCGTATGAATTTGTATGAATATCACATGTTAGGAATATCTGTTCACTCCCCTAACCAGGAATGCTCCATCAACACAGGACAGGATGCTGGACTAGATGGGCTGTGGCCTGATCCAGCAAGGCTTCTCTTATGTTCTTATGTTCTAACACCATATAAAATTATGTGTGGTATAGAAAAGGTTGATAGAGGAAATTTCTTTTCTCCATCACACAATACTAGAACCAGGGGCCATCTATGAAGCTGATGGGTAGGAGAGTCAGATCCGATAAAGGGAAGTATTTCTTCACCCAGAGGGTCATCGGCTTATGGAATGTGCTGCTGGAAGAGGTGGTGACAGCTACCAGTCTAGATGGCTTCAAGGTAGGGTTAGACAAATTTATGGACAATAGATGTATCAATGGCTACTAGAATGAATGCCTAGGTGCATCTTTCAGGCTGGTGGGGGGGGGGGGGGACCGGGGCGCTTCTAAGGCCATTTGCTGGGATTCTAGAGCAGGAATAGATTTGTCCTTGTCTCTGCTTGAGATGCCCACGGGCAATTGCTGGGCCGCTGTGTGCGACAGGATGCTGGACTAGATGGGCTGTGGCCTGATCCAGCAAGGCTTCTCTTATGTTCTTATGTTCTTTCCAAAGAGTAAGGCACAAGTTTCATGGAGACCCATCAGTTAGCTGAAGTTGCAGTGATAGGCAAGCATAGATCTGTCTTGTTGCTTCGCTTTTTCTCAAAAGCTGTCTGAGAAAGCTTTTTTGGGTGGGGAAGAAGAGTGTGTGTGTGTGTGTGTGTGTGTTACAGTAAAGCTTTGACTGTAAATGTTTCAATAGATATGAACAGACAGAGACAGGCAGAGAGAACAAAATGCCCACATTAGTACCCTGGATAAATAGACGACGCCTCTTTATTTGGCGTGATTAAATCAGAAATCAGCGCCGGTCTCAGCTAGAACAAGTCAATCTTCACAATTCCTTTCTTGCGCTAAACCAAGGCTGCTCAGTGAAGTGTTCAGGTACTCTGTTACATTCAACACAAGCTAATTCACTTATCCTCAACAAGTGGGCTATTGATTTTTGCCTGTTTTCTGAGCAGCCCGGGGGGCTTTCAGAGCTACAACAATGGCATCCTGCCTTTCATAAAAAGGGGGAAAGGAATGCAGTGGGGGAAAAAAAACCCATCCCTTTGCTCATCAGTAATTAGGACGACTTCGTGTTTGCTTAGCTGTGCCAGTATATTCAGGAAAAGCATGGTTCACGAACCTTCACAGCGCCATGTCCCTTTCCCTGAAGAGACTGACCCTGGAAGCCTAAGGCCGCTCCTTTCTAGAAAGTGAAATCACAGATCCCTTTACGTCCAAGGGCACCAAGAGGCAGCCTGCCCACGCTCTGCATGAGTTACTTCCAGCTTGGAGGCCCGTCAGAAAGTGGGAAGAAAAACATTTATGACCTGAACTCTGTCAAAGGGAAGAAGCAAAATTATAGGGCAAATCATTAAGAAAAGGAACCATGGACTCTGGACCTGTTCACAAGTACCTCAAGGGGGTGGAGAGGGTGCCCGGGGGGGGGACCTGCTGCCACTGCAGGTGGAAGGAAGAAAGGAATGACATCAGAGCAGAGTCTCCCCTTTGGGGAAGAAGAAAAAGAGGAGGAGGAGGAGGAGGAGGAGGTTTTTCTACTCCACTTTTCTCACCCTTAGGGGGACTCAAAACAGCTGACAAACCTTCTGTTCTTCTCTCCAAAACAGATACCCTGTAGGAATGCGGATGAATACTTGAAAGATTTGTCATTCAGACAAATTCAGACCAATCAGGACATTGGTATACAAATAGAAAGGTTTTATGTAGGGAATTTCCTTTCCTTTCCCGCTTAGGATACCCGATGATATTGGCTGCCCATTTTCCCTTCTGTTCAGCAGACGCGGCCATGTGGAAGGGGTGCCTCAAGTAACCCCATCATCATTATCATGACCCAGAAAATTGGGCATCCATTTTTCAAGGATGCATTACAAATAATTGTATCACACAATATAAAAACAAAGTCTCGCTGCCTTCTGTGCCTCACATCATCACCTCCTTTGCTCACCTCCCGTTGCCCACCACTGCCCTGGCTGCTGCCATCCCTCCCTTGGCTGCTGCCATCCCGGGGGCATAGAAGGTTGGGATTAGCCTACAGTTTTGTAGCCTCCCGTCCCATCTGACTCAAACTTTCTGTGTTGCCCGGTTTGCCCGAAGGGCGATCATTTTGTGTTTGCAAAAGGCATGCACAAACAGAGACCTCAGGATTAGGTAAAGTGGTTTTATTTCCCTCTGTTTTGAAACCAGTTTGCCCCTTAAGCTCTAAATTGGCCCAGGGGCTGCCCTGCGTGATCACACCATAGAAACGTATGGTCTATCAGGCCTTCTTGCCAAAGGTTCACACTTTTCATTACTGGATCCTTTCCAATAATCTAATATAATTAGAGGTCTCTTCTTTAAAACATGTACAGTTCCTGCCCTTTGCAACCGGTGCCTGATATTGCTGGCTTGTAAAATGCTCTCTTCAGGTGGTAAACTTTTAATATCTTTGCTATCTGACATTTTTATGCCTCCAGTATATGTCATCTTCTCCCAACTGATCAGCAGTGTCACGCATTAATCTAGCACAAACTCCATGGAAATTAATAATTCACCAGCTAATGGTATGCTATCTGTGCTGTGATAATTTCTACCCACCCCAAGCATTGCGACTCTGGTAAACAAATCAACAGATACAGAAAAAGGATGAGTCCCCACTTGACAGGAAAGAGGCCTGAGAGTGGGTACCGTGGCAAAAGTGCCTTGCTCACTGTGTTGAAGGACACCTCTCTGGGGCTCTGTTTTGAAGAACAGGCGTACCTGATGACGCAGCCATCAAGGGGTGTTTTTCCACTGTCACTAGAAGTACCCATTAAGTACCCATTGGGTACTTCTAGTAACAGTGGAAAAACACCCAAGATCCCCTTTGCTGGGCAGGAAATTGTGTCCTCTGCATCAATATACCCATGAAAGTGACCACGCCTTTCGTCAGTGTGGGGGTGCCTCTTGCTGCCACAAAAGCACCCCCAACCACCTTAATTGTTTACGTAGTAGGGGTGTGCATGGGTATTCATAACATCAATTATTTGTACAAATTGGTACGTATTCGAATATTCACATACAAATTCAATGTTACGATATTCGTAGATTAACATTCATACAAATACAAATGTTTTGGAACATCCATATGAATAGTGTGTACATTTGTTAAACTGGAGATGATACGTATTGATACGTATGTGTTTGTACAGGATACGTATCCGATACGTATGCATGGGTATAGGATACGTATCTGATATGTATGCATTTATATAGGATCCGTAGGCAGGATCCTTATCCAGGGTATGTATGCATTCATATTGGGTATTCATGAGCATTTATACAAACACATTCACATCAAATAGAATCCTACCAGATTCAAAGGGGATCTATTTCAACAAATATAAATCTTCTAACCTTTGACTGATTACAAATCAAAAGCCAAGAAACCATTAGTTCACATCCCTCTTACGTGGAGATACAGCCAAAGGTTGCTTCAGTGTAAATCAGAAAGCCCAGCTCTTCTCCTTCCCCCAAACGTTTTTTATGACTCAGTAGTGCTAGTACTACAGCTTGGTGCTCTTGTGTTTCTCAATGGACTTTAATCCAGAAAGCCCTGAAGACCTCATGGAAAGCTTTAAATGCATTTATGAGGACTCTGACAGGAATACACCCTCTGTGAAACGTCAAGAATTGATCTCAGAAGAAAAAAAACACATTTCTCTGAACAGATTTGAGCAACAAAGGTAGTGTCAAACTTCTAGTAAGAGAAGTATCATTAAAGCAGCCATCTGTGTTGAGCTGAAGGTGCTTTAGATGAGTGGACCGTAAGGTGCATAAAGGTACATGATAACCAAAATGATACCTGCAACTTTTCCCATGCCTCTTTCCAGGCCCATTCAGTAATTCCGATGTGAAAATATGAAAAATGTTATGCGTCTTTTACTCATCACAAGCTCCTATCCAAAGGCTATGCAAAACAGTAGGTTTCTTGTCCTTCTTAATTACCCACGTTCTAGGAATGTGCATGAATATTTGTAACATTCGTTATTCATACAAATTGATCCAAATTTGAACATGCGTACACAAATTGAATGTTAGGACATTCATACATTAACATTCATAGAGATATCAAGGTTCTAAACACATCTCTACCATGTCCCCATCAGGTAAAGAGAGGGAAGATCTCCAGAAAGAAGTTTTAAAATAAAATAATAATGGTGGTGGTGCACCAGTAAATTATATCATCCTAAATTCTTGGGAAAAGCTTGACGTGAAATGAAGGCCAACAGCAACTAAAGAATGTGATATCACATCGTATAGAGGAAGAGGAAGAAGAAGTCAGCAGCTGTGTGCTGTACCAAAAAACCTCGGCCAGCACTTAGAACATTTAAATATTGACAAAATCTCCATTGGTCAACTGAAAAAGATCACACATCTCAGATCCACAATACATCTTACTCTGATACATTACGTCATCCTAAGTTACTGGGAAGAACTTGATGTGAAATCATATCATGTTGTTGTTGTTGTTGTTGTTGTTATTGAGATAACACAACAGTAACACACAACAAATATATTTATGCTGGTTTTGGCCATTGTGATCACTAGTGGGGCCCTTCCCAAGCACCTAGTAGCTGGCAGGTGGATATTTTGTTGATGAAAATTCTTTTCAAGTGCCCACTAAGATCTTTCGGCACTGCCCCCAGTAAGCTGAGAACCGCTGGGACCACCTTTGCTGGTTTATGGCAGAGTCACTGCAGTTCTATTTTCACGTCTTCATATCTGTTAAGTTTTTCTAAATGTTTTCCAACAATTCTGCTGTCGCCTGGAATAGCAACGTCAACAATAAACACTTTGTCTTTCTTCACAATTGTGATGTCTGGCGTGTTGTGTTCCAGTGTCTGATCAGTGTGAAGTCCCACAGCAGTTTGGCTTGTTTGTTTTCAAACACTTTTTCTGGTTTATGGTCCCACCAGTTCTTTGTCCCTGGCAGATGGTAGTTCTGGCATAGGTTCCAGTGTATCATTTGCACCACTACAGTGTGCCTCTGTTTATAGTCCGTCTGTGTGATCTTTGTTGTTGTTGTTGTTGTTTATCGTCATCATCATCATTCAACCAAGTTGGTTCCCTCATGCCTTGCACAGCCTTCACACGCATTCTTCGTAGTTCTACTTATTCTGGTCTATCATGAGCGAGCACTTGAGGAGATCTCCCAACGATGCTTTTTCTTCGGCACCCTTACAACCAGAATGACTCCTCAGGAGACTTGTCCATAGAGTACTGTAAAAACGGCACTTCCTGTGGATGTGCCAAACTGACAGCAGGAACACAGTGAGGGCAAGCAAAAGATGGGGGTGGACAGCCTTCTGCCAGGGCTCCTGGGGACCAGGGCTGTCTTCATGCCAATTACATAACTGGACAAGGGGAGTCCCACAACAGCAGATCAGGCTATGTTTGGGACTCACAACAGTAGCTCACGCTGGCATCGGATGTGCCACAGAAGCCCTGAGCCACCTCACCAGCGTCTGAGACATCTGGCATGGCTCCTTGATGAAAAAAAAAATCACATAGCCCAAGTGTGTGACTGCAGGCCACCCCAAGCCCATAAAGTCATGCTGATGGCAACCCAAGCTGATCCTACAGCTGCCAGTGTGGTAGCCTGGCTGTTTGGGGCCTACCAATACGAAAGCAGCCAGCACTCAGGCGCTGAGGAGAAAAGCCTCGCAGATTGGTTCCGATGTGGTAGGCACAGTATTTTATTTATTTATTTAGCCACTGCCATTTGCTACTAAATGGTCTCCTTTCTAAAAGATATTTGTGATTAAAAAAGAAAAATCAAAACCAACAATCCAAAAACACAAAACAAAAGTGCTAAAAGTTAATCCTGAATTGCCAACCCAAGCCCCCTTCCTGTGCAAAAGCCCTGCAGCGTGACTGGAGAAGCTCAAAAGGAAAGCATCAGCATTTCAATCCTTTTGTCCTTAACTAGTGACAAAAGACGCCGGCCCCGGTGACAGATGGGTCTCCTTGGGGAGGGCATTCCGGAGACAGGGGCAACCTCTGGAAAAGACCTCCCTCTAGTGGTCAACATCCACACCCGGACAGGAGCGGAACAGACTCACTGTCCAGAGAGCAGGTTGAATTTGCTCTCCTCTGCTGTGCGTAGAGAGACAGCAATCGCACACAAATCTCCGGGTGCTTTTAAAATTCAGGGGCATTTTTAAAAACCAGCTCACAGGGCAAAGTGTAGTAGGAGAGGTCCTTCTCCTAACAAACAAACAAGCAAACCCAAAACTGGCCATTTTTGCAAGCCTTTCCATTTTGTACATAAAAGGGATTGCTCTTGATGACTTATTTTGCCTGGAAATGACTCTGGTACTGAATTGCAATGGAAGCAAAAGAATGGGAATAACTGGGTTAAGTATGTCCAAATTTGCAAGGAACTTTTTAAAAAATCCCGCAAGGACCCGGTGGGGTAATTACTCAGCAATTTAAAAACAAAACAAAACTACAACATTTCTCAGAAGTCTGTTGTACCTTTTTAAACAGTTCCTCTGTACTCTAATGTGTTCTGTTCTCCTTCTAAGCTAGAAAGTGGTCATTTCTTCCAGCAAATACGATGTTTGAAAATCAGTTCCTCCTATTATAGATTTCTCCCTCAGCTTGTAGAAAATCCATGATTCCCTAAACATTGGTCTTTGAAAGTACATTGACTAAAATCTTCATGCCTAATTCATGAAGTATAGTCTGGAGATTAGTGGAGCTGGACATAGACCAGGAATACTTTATCATATTCTAATAAGCAGTGGCTGAAAATTGCATTTCTAAAGCTGCAGCATTAAAGGGCACACAGAAAAACATGACCCAAACATAACTCAAGAGCCCCACACTACTATGAAAAGGCTTTGATATTACAAACTGCGCTGACAAAAAGAATAAACACAACTCAGAAGAATGTGCGCGAGGAGCGCCTGGATGAATGAAAACCTAGCAAATATACACTGCATACAGTACATCAAAGCCTACAGATGTATGTTATTAAACTTGTATAATGGCATCTCCACGGAGCAGTCCCTGGATATGTATTGATTATTCGAACACAGTGTGGAGCATCGTTATAATAACAAAAAAATTAGGCTCCAAAAGCAAATATGACAGTAAAAAAAGAAAAGAAAAAAGCCATGAAAAAGTGTCAATAAGACAAGCATTAGCTTTGTCAGAAAAACACAAATGTGGTTGAATAGCTGAGTGCAGAAAATAACATTTAAAAAAACTACGATCGAGAAAAGTACATGAATATTCGTAATATTTGACATTCGTACGAAATTCGGACATTCGAATTTGAATGGAATGTTTTGATACATTTGTGCGAAGCTTCACTATGGATCTGTATACAATTCGTATGTGATTCGTATCTAATTCATATGGAATATTTGTGTTGAATTTGGTTTGTTATAAAAAATATTTGTGAACATTTCTTTAAATTGTAAGCCTGAGGGCAGGGACCTGTCTAAGATTAATATAATATTGTAACCCGCCCTGAGACCTTCGGGTATAGGGCGAGATAGAAATATAAATAAATAAATAAATAAATAAATAAATAAATAAATAAATAAATAAATAAATAAATAAATAAATAAATAAATAAATAAATAAATAAATAAATAAATAAATAAATAAACATTTCTAATACTTAGAGGTTTGCTTCTTTTAACCAGCAGCAACCCAAACATTTCCTCTTTGTTCTCAGTTACGCCTTTTCTTCTTATTATTATAGTCCTGAGGAACTTCCAGTGTTAGCTCATTTGCCTCTATGCAGCCTGCAAATGGTTATATGGTATCCTATATTAATGGTTGCATCCCCATCACATCATGGCAACCCACCAGCACAGAGCCACGTATTTCTATAAGAGAAGGAACTACAAGAAGGCCCTCTCTACTTCTAAGTCAGGAACTAGTGTCCCCATCCCACCCTCTAATCCATATTAAAGGCCAAAGAATGCACCCTGGACCATCATTCACTGAAACGTCTACCTTGCACAGAATCTTCCGGTCCCTCTGTTGGTGCTGAAGGAGAATGTGGCTGCTACAAAGCGTTAAAGCAAATGAGCTACACAGATCACTAGTGGTCACCAACTCCAGCGCCACAGGTCACTACTAGTGTCATCAACTCCAGGGCGCAAAGAACCAAGCTTCACCAGCCCAGACCTTTTGGCTAGAGCCTACTGGCAGAAAGATGACCGATTCAAAGCACGCTGTTCTTCTAAAATGTGGTAAAGAACAATGCAACCAATACTAAAATATGAGCTTCAATTTCATAAATAAACAAGTAAACAAATAAATTTGATTAAATGTTATCAAGTGGTCAGCCAAGATCTGAAGCTATTCTCAGGTGATCAAGAAACAAATGAACCACGCAAATAACCCTGATGAAAGCCAGGAGGTATTGGATTATCATCCAGGATTTCTGCACACATTTGCGCTGAAATTGACCCAATCAGAGAACATGTACAGACCATGACTACTCTTGAGTGAGCAAAGGTCATTAATCACGCTGATTGGCAGCTTCGAGCTGAATAATATAAGGAACACTGACATTGCATGTTTTAGAACCAAGTGAATTGACCACAATTACCCAATTTTCTGGTGCTTTATTCTTTTCCCTCAGTGACGGCCGTCTCTAATACAAAGGGGAATCCAAGAAATCTCTCTCTGCCACTATGGGAATGAAAAAAATACTCCCAGGTTCAGGCTGTGTGGATGGAAAACAATCTGAGAAGGAAAAAGATAAGGTTACCACATGGAACAGAGGATTCGATTCCTGTACTTTTAATAGGAGAGGAAATTTTCACAGACGTTACCTGTATCAGAAGCCAGGTTGCTGAAATTTCTTCTTCTATACAGAAGGAAGGAAGGAAGGAAGGAAGGAAGGAAGGAAGGAAGGAAGGAAGGAAGGAAGGAAGGAAGGAAGGAAGGAAGGAAGGAAGGAAGGAAGGAAGGAAGGAAGGAAGAACTCACGCATGCACGCACACACGCATGAGGGTGGTGGGACAACCAGGAGGGCCTCCCCTCCAGATCTTAATGCATTCTATTAGTATATGAATGTCCAAATTCGTACAAATTCATATGAACAATGAATATTTCAAGTATTTGTGCACAACCCTATTGAATGTCCATCCCTGTATGCCAAAACTTGGTCAGAAAGAAAGAGGGAAATCATAAAGGATGGGAAACCATGACAGAAAAGAATCCACTTCTGAACAACATCTGACCGTGGAAACCTTGGTGTGGCTTTGTTTCCCCCACCTTGGCCAGTCAGGACTCCTCCTTTATACACATTGGCTCCCCTTCTATCAGCAATACCTTGAAGGGACAGTTGGACGACACCAGTGACTGATAAATATCAAGACATTTGAGCACTGAATCAGTCATGATGACAAAAGCAACTTAAATACAGTGTATGGGAGAAAATGCCTCATAAACCTTGCCCTCACTTCCTTCACAGAGCAATCTTCTCTGCATTTGATTTACCTATACTTGTAGGTGATAAAGCACAAAATTCAAAGCATAACTCATTATTTCCCATTCCTAGTTTTCAACCCACATAATAAGGAACTGTCCGCCATCTTCAGTGGACTCCCATTTCCCTTTTATTTTTACCACTTCTCTTTAGAGAGCCTTTTATTGTGATCTACCATGAGGTAAATGGAATTCAGCACAAAGTCCTTAAAGGTTTGGCTGCCTGACAAGGAGGAAATTTCTACAAACCTCCTGTGACCACTTTGTAAGCTCAGAGGGGACACAGTGAAGGAGAACATCAAAGACCAAATATAGCTAGATCTTTGGATCGACAAATGCATTTATTTATCCATGCCAGCATTTAAGGGACCAAATGTTAGCGGTATTTGAGCCAATCTCACAGGTTGTGGTCACAGCTTCATTTCAAACCTTCTTCGATCCATCTGTTTTATTTGCAGACTTTCCATCTTCCATTTGGACTTTTCTGAGTGGAAAGCCCACAAATAAAATGGATAGAAATAAAAAGGTGAGCAGTCAGACCTGAAGATGACCACAGCCATAGCTATGGTGACCCCACCATGGCTCTGCTACATCACCCCTAAAACACACAATAGCTTATCGCTGGAATGGTCCTTTGACCTGGATCACCCATAGACCTCATTAAACAGGCCTATGGACATGCCAGTTTAGGCCAGAGGTGTGCAAAAGGCATACCTCTGATTTCTAGACTGCTGGGATGCACCAAAACCACCAAGAGGACATGGACAAGCTGCTTGCAGGGGTGCTGCCGACAACATGCTCCCTAGATCCCTGTCCTTCCTGGCTGATTAAAGCTAGCCGGCAAGGTATGACCGGGTGGATCCAGGAAGTGGTAAATGCCTCTCTGAGGGAGGGGGTGGTTCCATTGGCCCTTAAACAGGCTGTGGTACGTCCCCTCCTGAAGAAGGCCTCCCTGGATCCAGAAGACTTAAACAACTATTGCCCAGTGGCTAACATACCTTTCCTAGGCAAGGTTCTGGAGAGGGTTGTCGCTGTTCAGCTGCAGGCATGCTTGGAAGAAGCTGATTATCTAGACCCATTTCAATCCGGCTTCAGGCCCGGTCATGGCATGGAAACTACCTTGGTCGCCCTGGTTGATGATCTCCTCCGGGAGAAAGACAGGGGGAATGCTACCCTGCTGGTTCTCCTGGACCTCTCAGCAGTTTTTGATACCATTGACCACGGCATCCTTCTGGAGAGGCTACAGAGTTTAGGAGTTGGAGGCAGTGCCTGGCACTGGTTCCTCTCCTATCTCCAGAGCCGATCTCAGATAGTGGTGATGGGAGAGATGGAGTCGACACCCTGGGAACTCACTTGTGGGGTTCCCCAGGGGTCAATCTTATCTCCCATGTTATTTAATATCTACATGAAACCACTGGGAGAGATCATCAGGAGATTTGGAGTAAGGTGTCATCAATAGGCAGATGATACCAAGCTCTATCTCTCTGTGCCATCTGAATCAGGAGAGGTGGTTGAAGTGCTTGACAGGTGCTTGGAGGCGGTAATGGGCTGGATGAGGGCCAATAAATTGAAACTGAATCCAGACAAGACATTGGTGCTGTGTGTTACAGGCTCTCGGGTCCAAGTAGTTGGGAGATACCCTGTCCTTGATGGGGTTACAATATCCAGGAAGGGACAGGTGCGAAATTTGGGGGTACTCCTGGACTCTGCGCTAACACTTGAAGCTCAGGTGGAAGCTGTGGCCAGGAGTGCCTACTCCCAACTACAGCTGGTGCGCCAACTGAAACCTTTTTTGGGTAGAGAGGACCTGGCCACAGTTATCCATGCTCTGGTAACCTCCAGGTTGGACTACTGTAACGCACTCTACATGGGGCTTCCCTTGAAGACGGTTCGGAAGTTGCAGCTGGTGCAAAATGCAGCGGCCAGAGTGCTGACAGGAACATCTAGCTGGACGCATATTACGCCGGTTCTAAGAGAACTGCATTGGCTGCCAGTTCACTACCGAGCCCAATTCAAGGTGCTAACTTTAACTTATAAAGCCCTAAATGACTTGGGTCCCAGATATCTAAAGGAGCACCTTCTCCCGTATCTACCTGCCCGTGTTTTAAGATCTGGAGGGGAGGCCCTTCTGGTGATCCCTCCACCTTCATTAGTTAGGTGGGTGGGTACCCGGGACACGGCCTTCTCGGTGGTGGCCCCCAGGCTGTGGAATGGTCTCCCCCTTGAGGTGCATCAGGCCCCTTCTCTGTTCCTATTCAGGAAGGCGGTGAAAACGTTCCTATTCACGCAGGCCTTTGGTTAAATGTTCCCCACACTTCCCCTCACTGAAAACCGCTGATGTTTTTAACTGTTTTGTATTTTTAAAACTGTATTTTTAAATTTGTTTTATTTTTGATACTGTTTTTATACATCTATTTTAAATGCTGTGAGCTGCCCAGAGACCCTCGGGTATGGGGCGGCATATAAATTTAAATATAATAATAATAATAATAATAATAATAATAATAATAATAATAATAATAATAATAATAATAATAATAATAATAATAATAATAATAATAATAATAATAATAATAATAATAATATGGCTCCAAGGCTAGGAAATTTTCTTCCGAGTCCTTCGGGAGCCTTCAGAGGTTGGTCCCAAAGATCGCATGAACTTTGGTGATAGCACAACCCTGATCTGGACCAGCGTCATCATGCAGACGGTATTATTCCAGAACATGCTGTTTAAGAGAACATGCTGTTGGAACAAGGCAATGTGAAGTGCAGAAAAGTGTAGAAAAAAAAGTGTCTTTTTTCAGTCTGAATATCTTGGAGCCCTGATATTCAACAATGTCAAAAGAACATTGGGGGGGGGGGGGGGAGAGAGACCTTTAATACACAAGTATTTGGCAATGAGATTCTAGCCAGCTTGACTTCAGATCACGTGGTTCATGCAGGGATTCAATTACGGCTGTCCTAGGTTCCACACAAAGAATATTTAAAATCTGTTTTGCCCTTGACTCTTGGTTCTGCATGTCAAAAGCATTTAAGCTCCCCAGATTACCAATGCTGCATTAAATGCACTGAATTCTCTGCCGAGATTACCCTGCTCCAAAGGCACTAACAGTGCGCAGAGACAGATACCAATGCTGTTCGAGAATAGCAAGGCTGACTTTTGAAAGTTCTGGTGCTCCTCATTTCCATGGAAGCTGAAGGAAACCCTGAGCGCTGTGGGAAAGGAGAGCGATTTCAAACAAAGCAGAACTGCTTGTGGGATCTCTCCGTCGGAGGAAAGCAAAGAGCGTCCGAAGTAATCTGTAGCTCCCCTTGGTGGGTCAGAAAAGGAACTGCATTCAAATGATCAAAAATTATGGGAAATTCATTTATGGACGATTTGGCTCCCGGTGGCTGTTGAGGAATCATTTAAAGTGAAACGATTCACCTGCACCCAGGGCCAGCTGATCACGGAGATGAGCGTGGCCGGCACCGCGGAGCAAAAAATCGATGGAACTGGTTCTTAATTTCCTAAATTTAACATTCAATATCAATAATAAAAACAAACAAAACTCGAAATGAAGGAAGCGTTTGTGCATCAATGTAGATTCCTTTTCTGCAGGACAAGCTGGTTTGTTATGGAAAGTGGGCTGGACCACCGCCCTTGCGAAATCAGGCTGCAACGTCTAGGCCCCTTCAGTCTGGAGAGACAGCGTTTAAGAGGGGACCTGATTATTGAAGGATATAAAATCATGCACAGTGTAGAAAAGGTGGATAGAGAAAATTTATTTTCTCTATCACCCAACACTAGAAACAGGGGGCCCTCTATGAAGCTTATGGGTAGGAGAGTCAGATCCGACAGGGGAAGTATTTCTTCACCCAGAGGGTCGTCAGTCCATGGAATTTACAGCCAGAAGAGGTGGTGACAGCAACCAGCCTAGATGGCTTTAAGTGTTAGGGTTAGGGAACGCTTAGAGAAATTTATGGATGACGAATGTATCAATGGCTACTAGAATGGATGCCTCAGTTCATCGTTTTTAAGGCTGGGGGGAGAAGCTGGATGCTTCTAAGGCCATTTGCTGGGATTTGAGATTAGGAAAAGGTTTGCCCTTGTCTCTGCTTGAGACAGGATGTTGGACTAGATGGGCTCTGGCCTAATACCAGCAGGACTCCTCTTAGTTCTCCCTTCCTCCTTCATGCCTCTTTCAATTCAGAGTTGCTGAAGGAGCACTTTGGAGGCACCACATAGACACAGCTTGTGGCCCTTGTGTGGACAAGTCTTTTCTGATCCACCTTTTCTAGCACAGAATGTTTAAGAGAGGGGGAGGGGCAGACTGTGTGTACAGTCCCACCTCAACGCCATGTTTAAGTTGCCCCAAGAGATCCTCCTTTTTTGCAGTGTCTGATCACAGCCTAAAGTGTGCCTAATTCATGGGACCATTTGATGAAGGGCAAGTTATAAATTCCTTAAATAAATAAAATGGGAGCAATATTCTTCCACTGAAGAGCACCCTCTGAGTATTGCACCAGGGTCAGTAATAGGTCAGTCAGACAGGTTGAATCTATAGCACCTCATCAAAGGAGGACAGCAGTGAGCAGCACACATGTGTTCCCCCTGCTTACGGACTTTGCCAATTGGACTCTTTATCTGGGAGTTTCCCGGTTCAGTTTTGCACTTCCCCCATGAAGCCAGGTGGTTGACCTTGGACTAGTCACAGCTCTCTTTCTGAGCCCTCACAGCCCCACCAAACTCACAGGGTGACCGTTATGGGGAGAAGAACAGAAGGTTTGTTAGCCACTTTGAGTCCCCTTAAATGGATGAGAAAAGTGGGGTAGAAAAGCCAACCATCTTCTTCTCCCGGTCATCTCGCCCTTTGGCTGAGGAAACATCCATTTCAGGCTTCTAGATGACGCTGTCTCATGTTGTTTTTACTGTCGTAACCTGTCCTGAGAACTTCAGTCTTAAGGTGGGGTAAAAATACCCATAAACAAACAAATGCATACACATTTATGGATATCAAAGAGAAACTTGAATTAGTTCTGCTCTTCTTTCCCTGTTCATCTTCACAGATTTCTTTAAAAAATAAAATAAAGAAATGAATCGACAGCCTTAGATCATTTTGCATATTTTTCCCCCAAATCAATAGCTTACAAACATAATGCACTCCTAAACAATTTATCTTTTAATGGAATGGAAAGAAAGCAGCTTTTGGATCGTAACACAAACCAACACAAAGCCCATGATCAACAACGCAACGTCATTTGGCCTTGGAACCACAAGGACTCGGCGTAAAATTATGCCTCATCTGCAAATGAAATATTTAAAACAATTTTTGACGCTGAAAGCTACACCTGACATATTTGTCGATTTTCATGGGAGTCTGGACTGATTAGATTTTGAGGGTCAGCCACTGTAAGGTCATTTGGAGACCACATATTTTAATTTCAAATCAACTATGACAAACCTGATAAACTATAACATAAAAAAAACCATAAAATCAACTTATACTGTAGTTTGGAAGGGAAGCCTCTGTATTAAGCTCAGTGAACGGCAAATAAGATGCTGCTGCTGTAAGAGGTAATTTTTTCTGACAAATAACCTTGATAGACAAGGGACAAAGGCAAAGACAGTCTGCCCCTATGACCAATGCCTTCGTACTAGTTGCCAAAACCATTTCTCTAAAGGCCGCCTATTGCAAAATATATACACTTATGAATATAGTCAGTATGTTGGATCTTATTGTTTTTAATATATATTGGTTGTAATTTGTTGTTTAAAAGGTTGTTGCCTGCCCTGAGACCTTCGGGTATACGGCGGGATAGAAATATAAATAAATAAAATATGTTATTATATCTATGTCTGTCTGTCTGTCATCTATCATCTATCTATCATCTATCTACTTACCTATCTATAATCTCTCTCTCTCTCTCCCTCTATCATCTAAGCATTACTTCTAAAGAATAGAGATGCTAACACTGGAACACATTAAATGATAATAGAATATTCTGAAGAACTTTTAAATTTTCGGTTGAGACAATCCAGATCTCATTTTACATTTAATCCCACAATAAAATGCAAAGAAAATTATCCCAAATGCAGAAAATATGAGCATGAAGTCAAACAATTCCAGAGCTATATGGAGGAATTGATTAATTAACCTTACAAGATTTTTAAAGAAGAAGAAGAAGAAGTGTTATGAAATATCAAAGCCAACATGGCTGGTGTTGTGTCATATTGTTATGTTTCTGCCAATTTATTTATTTATGTATTTATTTCTCTCTCTCTCTCTTGCCCTATACCCAAAGATCTCAGGCAATTCACTTAAAGATGAAATCCACGTTACTGGGAAGTTATGTAACGAAGGAGAGTAGGAAGTCCACCTACTAACATGGGCTGCCAGGAGTGGGATGGTGGGAGCTGTAGGTCAAGGGTCACAAGCTGTGCCCTTTAAATGTGCTGGACTTTGAATTTGCTTCGAAATCCTGCCACCACCAGTCACATCTCTGAATCGGCTCTGAAGTTCCCCATGAAGGCACAAAAGCTTTTGCTTCACAGGCAAAGGGCAGTCTTCAAACAGAGCCAACATTAGAGTTGAATGCAAAGTTTCAGACTATCTCAATTTGTATGAACTGTGAAGATGACCAACATTTTCTGCCCATTTCTAGGGCTGAATTCAAGAGCTGTGACATGCACAGAAGGAACACAGGAGGCTCAACTACAGCATCCTTCAGGACTCCTTCCAAATAGATGCTGTATTGAAGCCTCGCTTTAAAAATTCATACATTGGCATCCTTCTAGGAAACTGCATGAAGGAAAATGTCAGACAATATTCTCAAACCAATATTATATTGTGCTTCAAGACGAGATTTCCATAAATTTCAAATTTTTTCTTAAAGCCTCATAAATAAATGATATTCCATTGTAGGCACTGAGGAATGGAGCAAGAAAATAATTTTACATTGTATTTTAATCTCTTCTTAAATACTAGTGTGTTATGTTAACAGAAAAGGAAAAGTAAGCAAAATATCATTTTATGAAAATTGATTTTTTTTAATGTGTTTTAATGTTTCTGAAACATAATGTTCCTGGGAATATTAACTTGACAATAGAAAAAAATACCTAGTGTTTCTTGAAGCATATTGATATTCCATGCTTCTGAACATGGAACAGTGTTCATATATTTGCAGAGACTAAAAGGAGCTAGATCTTCAAGCATAATATCAGATATATTTATTGCAGTCCAAAGACTTCAAAGGCAGAATTAAAAAAAAAAAAGTTACAGCAATAAAGCCAGTATTTAAGAGTCATCACGTCCTTCCTCATTTTTGCTGCAAACACAAGACGTTTTGAGTAGATCCATATCAGGTGATTTAAAGAACATAATATTGTCAGAGGAGCCCTGGTGGAACAGGCCACAGCCCATCTAGTCCAGCTTCCTGTCTCACAAAGTGGCCCACCCATTGCTTCCAGGCATCTCAAGCAGAAGGCAAAAGGAAAATCCTCACCTGCTCTCCACTCCCTGCAAATGGCCTTTAGATGCATCCTGAATGTTAGATGATTCCTGGGCATTGATTCTACGGATGTTGTGGTAACTGTTGGGCACCCAAACTTTCTCCCTCAGCTGGCAGCGAGGGGTGGCTCAGCAGAGCTTGGAGCCCTCAGTGGCCACGCAACGTGGATCCTGCTGCCTACCGCTCCTCTCCGGTGCTGCCAGCTGACCGCCACGTGGAAGAGCCACAACAAAGCGCTCTTCTTCTTCCTCCTCCTCCTCCCATTATGACTGGCTCCGGGGGGGGGGGCTCCCAGTTGCAGGATGCCCTGGAAGGTTCTGCTGCCACTGTTGCCTCTATCTCTGCTACCACCATCGCTCCACACCGCTCCAGCCGCCCCTTTCCAAGCTGGCCTCGCTCAGCAGTCATTGCGCCAGGGCCCAGTGCCCAGCAGACACCAGCAGCAACCCCACAACTGCGGAAACAACAGCAGCACTGACCTGCCGCCACCATAGATGCATGAAGTCTTTGGCCACGTGGTCAGGATCCCTTCTCTTCCGGCCTTGCTCAGAATGTGACCTCCCGGGATCCCTGACCGGAAGAGCCCCAGCCTCGTCCAATCACCTCTCCAGTTTGGCACCTATGTCATTTCCTCCATGCCCCTTTTGAGCAGGGCATTTAAAACACTGTAAGAATAAACTCGTTCTCTTTTTCCAGCTGATCTCCTGCCTTAAAGCCTCTTTACTTCCCCTTCCCTCGTTTCTTGCCTATTCGGATCAACCACGGCCATGTAGTTGATTCCCAGGACTGGGCTGGTCAGACCCTGGATAAACTCTATCGTAACATCCAGCACCTCCTGCTTCCCATAGGCAATTCAGGTCGTGTGATCTGGACCACAACAGGATGTACATGAATATTTGCATTATTCATTATTTATACAAATTCAGCCAAATTTGGACATTCGGATTCTTCTTCTTCTCTAACTCCAAACTGTAGCATTTTTCATAATGGCAAAACAGGATTTATGCATTAAGGGGACATCTTCCTGACCTACTCCTCTGATATCAATCTCTGGATAAAAACAAACATATTGTCAATTAAAGTTATGTTCTGCTACTGAATTTGTGAGTCAGCAGTACTTATGTGGCCAAGTGTTCATATAGTGTAGATGTATCTGTGTTCTTCCTTTCTTATTCTGAAAAAAAGAAAAGTAGAAGAGGGAGGGATTTAGGTTTTTTCTCCCTTCTCCCTTTCTTTTTCTTTTTTTGAAGGATACGCACGCTAATGAAATAATATAGATATTGAGGAAGTGCTAATTTTCCTGCTCACTGGAAGTTTAATCAAAACTGTAATAGCTGGTCTATAGCTATAATTAATCAAAGGCAGTTTGGAGAACAAATCCTTTTTATGTGTCAATTCTCAAAATCTGCCCCCCCCAAAAAAAAAAAGAAAAAGAAAAGAAAGTTTTATTGAAATTGCTTCATTTTATATTCATTCTCCTTACAAAAGAAATTGGCAGTATATAACCACAAGAGAGACTCACTCTTGTTAATCCAATATAGAAGAATCCCTATTATTCAGACCTCTCTGACTCAAAAGCCTAAATTATCTAAAACATTCTTAATCCATTTTCAGATATTTGTAGCACGGATACTGAATACTCATAGGCTGTGGTATTATGGGAAAGGGCTCTGCCTCCAATTCACTTATTATGCGTTTCTTGAAAAGCATCCCATAAGGACTCTCTGGGCATAACTCAGATGGAGAGGGTGAGGATACAGCAGAAAGCGGCACATGGCGTCCCTCCCCCTTCATTGTTACTCTACATTTAGCTGAGAACTACATCAGCGAAAGGTGCGGGGGTGTCTTAGGTAGGATAGAAGGGGGAACTGGATTTATTCCAGTGGTAATGGATAGGGATTAGGGATGCGCGTAACAAATAGAATGGTAGAAAATTTGTATTTGTTCGAATAGATTCCCTTCGAATGTTGTAGGATTCTATTTGATACAAATTTATTTGTATGCATTCATACAAAGATCCAATACGAATGCATAGGGATCCTGCATATGTCTTCTATACAAATATATTATTATTGGATACATATCCTACACGAGTGCATATGTATTGATTAGTATCTGATAAGTACTTATCTCCAGTTCAATTAATGTATGAACTATTCATATTTGTACAAACCTTAATGTGCAAATGTCGTAGGATTCAATTTGTGTACGACTGTCCAAATTTGTAGAAATTCATAACATTCAACATTTGTACGGATTTGGCCAAATTTGGATATTCGTATTCAAATCGAATGTTGGCACATTTGAAGATTGATATTCAAATCTGAATTGAGTGTTTTGGTACATTTGTATGAAGCTTTGTATGGGATTCATATGGGATTCGTATGGGACTGAACATTCATATTGAATTTGAATCCCACTACAACAGAAGGGGGTCTATTCAAACAAAGGGTCTTTTTACACCGTGCTCGTTAATCCGGATCTAGTAGATCCGGATTAAGGGAAGTACCCAGTGTGTTTCCATGGGTGGTCTAGCACCCAATAGCAATGGGTGCTAGCCTCCCTGCCGTGGAAACACCGGAGCACCCATTTGGAAATCCGGATCTACCCATGAGGGGTCTGCTTGTCACCCCAGGTGTTTGGGGGGACAGGGGGTGCAATCTCTGAAGTGGCTTCAAAGTCATTTTGAAGTCACTTCGAAGTCACTTTGAAGTCTGTGCAAAACAGCTCCATTGAAGTCTGTGCTGATCTTCGGAGTGAACTTTGGATTCACTTTGAAGTTCACTCTGAAGATCAGCACAGACTTCAAAGATGCCCCGGAGCTATTTTTCACAGACTTCGAAGTGACTTTGAAATGACTTCGAAGTGACTTCGAAGCTTAGGTTTCAGGGCTCCTCTCCCCATGGGTGCCCCCTCCCCCTAGCCTCCTCTAGACCCCATTGCCACACAAGCATGGAAACAGGCTCCCTTTAATCCGGATTTTCTGCCTGAAGACCCCATTGTAGACCCCATTAATGGGGGTCTACAGAAAATCCGGATTAAAGGCCAGAAAGTACCCATTTGATCTGGATTTCCCCAGCGACAGTCGAAACAATTGGGTCCCAAGTGGGTGCCGTGGTGGAAATGGGATCATCTGGCTCACACCCAAATGGGTCCTTAATGGATGCAAAAATGGGTACTTTCTGGCAGTGGAAAAACACCCAAATATGAATTTTCTTGCATTCAATTTGATACAAATCAAATACAAAAAAACACAAACCATTCCTACACATTTCTAGTAACTGATGAGTAGGAAGAAGTATGATCCTAAAATACTGGGGGAAAATAGGAAACAAAGGGGTCAATTCTTACTTGGGAATTCGAAAGTCCTTGGGTTCCCACAGGTCGGCCCTCAGGAAGTCTCTGTTGATGTAATCACCCATGCTGCCCCAAGCTGTTCAATGTTATAAAGGTGCCCTTTGGCTGTGTTCACACCTGCATTTTAATCCATTCAGTCCACTTTCAGAGTGAGAGAACACATCAGCAAAGTGGCCAGTAATTTTCTTTCCACGTTATTTATCCCAAAGGTGAATTCCAGAGCTATTTAACGTTGGAAGAAAACAGGTTGCCACTTTGCTGATAGATTCTCTCGCTCTGAAAGTGGACTGAAGCTGGCTTAAACCTTAAGTGTGAGCACAGCCTGTGGTATTTTCTGCACAGGGTAGGGATTTGACGGTGCAATATAAGGATGAGCCACACAGATCAACCATTCCAGATATCCAAGATCGATGCTGCAATGAGGCTGAATCATGAATGCTCAAGGAAGCCATTCCTGTGCCTTTGGACACGTAGGAGCTTCATTATGTTGGATAAATAATTCATGGTGGGTTATTTGCTCAGCTTTAGGTTCAGGTTAAGGATCCTAATATCCCAACCAAAGCATAATCAGGACGGCTATTCCCCGGACTGCAGGAAACAAAGTCAAGGCAAGTATTAAACAACGTGATTTATAAAGGGTTTCCTCTGAATTTAAAATTATGATATCTCTCCCCAGATAATCACACTGATTACACAAAAGCTTTCAAAAAGAACATTGGGAGTGACTAGATTTTTAGACTGATAATTGGCAGAAATGTAACAGATGTTGTACAATGGCGTTGCCAAAAACGGAAATGTAGATGACTGTCATCCCATTATTTTAATATAGTTTTTAATAAAAGGGTTTTTTTTAATAAAAAAAATAATAAACTATTGCATTATTGGCATATGCTAAGAGACACAAAGCCCAACCCAGAAGGTTCTTTACACCTTGGATTTTTTAGGACACATACTTCAGGCTGTATCCAGATGGGCTAAAATGTGGGATTATCTCAGGGCTATGTTGAGATGGCCACACATATCCTGTGCTGTTTCTGTTCTGGAAAAATCCAAATTGCACCATGGGGTTTCCCAGAAGAGCAATATGGCCTACTTCCCTGGAAGCTTGTTTGTGGGACCTTCCTGAAGGAAATGGCCTCTGCACATGAGTAGGATTGAAACCAAGGCACAAATGGCCACCATGAGTGTGTGTGTCGGGGGGGGGGGTGTAGGTATTTTGCACCATCGTGGGAGCAACTGTCTAGACAGGTGAATGTCCGTTCTTCCCCCATGCTGCCCCTTGAGAGGCAAATGTGAGAGGCAACCAAGGGAACAAAAACAGCTCTCACGTTCTCCTCCCACCATCTGGAGGCAACATCTGTCCGTGGCCGCAACTGAAGCTTCAGCTGGGACTCCTGTGAGCCTCAGACAATCTCTTACCAGGCTCTGTCTCCCCTCCCTTTTAGTCAGCCCAATAGCCTAAAAGATATCCAGCCCACAGGAAATCATGGCTTATCATTGGATCAGGGGAAACTGAAGATAATGCCTCCCCCCCAAAAAAACTGCTTGTGTTCCCATTGCTGAATAGTGGGAATTATTTCTAAATCCAGCAGTGAGACCTCTTTTGATCCCAATATAGATAATCCACATTTTGGGGTCTTTAATCCTCGGAAACTGTGGAATCTTTTGAACCTTTGGGAATGGTCAGTGCTCAAAACGATTTCAAAGCTCTTTAAATCTTAAATGGGAACGCAGCCTCTGTGGAGGATTTTTGGCCATGCTAAACCTTACAATGCACATCAGGCCCGTGTTTGTTTGTTTGCGTCCCTCCTAGGAACCACTCTGGAAATTCTTCATTCACATCCATGGCTACAGTCAAAATAAATGGAGATAGCCTAGCAGAAATGCCTAGGGATATTGCAACCCTGGTATGGCCATGTGCAGAGACGCCATAACAGGGAAGGAGACTACAGAGATAAATGATGCATTTCTAAAGTAGGATCAGAAAGTTCCATCTTAGAAATTCCCTTATCACCCAAGAAGTCCTGACCCTCCAAGGAACTTTGCACCTTGCTGGATGCAATGACAAAAAAAATCTCTTTTTTTTCCTCCCAGGGTCTTGACAGTGAACCATATGTTATCAGTAAAGAGCCATTTTGCTCCCCCCCTCCTTCCCTGCTTCCCCAAACATAAGAAAGCATCCTGTTTATTTCTAAACTTCACTGTATCTGTTGCCCAATAGGCTGGCATTTGCTGTTAAAGCAGAAAATTACAAGGAGGGCTTAATTGACCCTCCTGTGTCTTTGAAAAATCCTGTCTGTTGTCTCTAATTGACCCTCCAGATACCTTTATGGAACAATGAATGAATCCTCTGTAAATAATGGACAGTGATGATTAATAGCCATGGTTAGGTTGGACCTCTGGTTCATAGCAACTGTGTTGCAGTTACTTCTTGGGGGAACAAAACAAAACAAAACAAAATAAAAAAACAGGCTCCAAGTTGCCCATTTCCCTGTCCTTCATCTGAATGCTATTCCAGTGGGACAATAATCTATGGAGACGGGAGAGAACTAAACTGTACGGTAATAAATGCATTGCACACTGAAGGGGGAAAAAAAACGCTTTCGACCATCAGAATGTTCCTTCATTAATCCATGGGAGGGGCTTCAGGCCTGCATAGATTCTCCAAGAAGCATAAAGCCAAGGCAAGGCAAAAGGCAATTAGCACATGCAGTTCATCTTCAACATCTCCTGCAATGTATCCCACAATTCTCTAGGCACTGATAAGCAACTGACCTTCAGGGACCCCTCGCATATCTTCAGCCGTCACGTTACACACATGGCTATCTTCAATGCATCGGAGGCCGTTTCCACACTTACCTTATGCAGCTCAGCTCAGCGCATGCTGCACTTATCTGGGCTAAGTCACATCTGCGATGGATCCAGATTGCATTCAACATGGATCAAGAGTGGATTACAAGGGGATGCAGGCTGGATTTGACGCTTTCAGACCAGATATGTTATGGCATGCATATACTGGATACATATCGGATACATATGCATTCGTGAGGATACATATGTGTTCATATCAGATGCGTATTTGTTCGTACCCAATATGTATCGATATTTGTACAAATTCGCATGAATACATTCATGTCAAATAGAATCCTACCATATTCAAAGGGTTTCTATTCGAAAAAATATGATTTTTTGAACGTTTGATTCATTACGAATCTAATGCCCCTTAATATATCTATTTGGATAACGAACATTATTTCTGATTATCAGTGTAATACTAACAACTAGCCAGGAAGTGTCTGCAATGCAAAAGCCGAAGCTACATAATCCATTTCAGTAAAACATTAATGTACTTTTAACCTGCCCACTGCAGTGGAACTCTTTCAAACTAGCTTACAATGCATAAAATACATAATAATCCTAATTGACACAACTTCTGTCTTTCCCTCCCCCCCCCCACAGCATCTGCTTTGAACGAGAGATGTCTTAAGGGAACTGAATCCAGATGTCTGTTGTGATACCTTCCTTACATTAGATAATTACATGCAGGCGGAACCTGTTCCCACAAACTCAGGATGAGCTGCACATAACTTACTGATGAATAACTCTGTCTTTCTTTGGATTTTAGGGACAAAAACAACCCAAAGTGTTGTTGTTGTTGTTGTTATTGAGCCTCCTTTCTCCACCCCTTCCCCATTTCTGCCCTCACAGCTGGGAATGGTCAAGGGAGGAAACAGCACACTTGCTCTGCTCAGGCTGGTACCATCTTCAATAGTCCACATCTACATTTCTATGTTTGATTGAGAGTAGACTTGTTTTACTCGTCTGAACTGAGATCTCCAACAGTCCAATGACCAATATGGATTTGTGGCTGACTCCAGGGCCCTTTCTGCATTTGGCCTTATTCTGGAATATATCTGCTGGCCACAAGCTAATGTGGACCATGGTAGGCCTCACTTGGCATTTTCCATAGTCTGCACTAGCTCGAAGATAGCAGGTCTCCGTTCTGGGATATATTCCAGAGTAAGACCAAGTGCAGAAAAGGTCCTGGTTGACTGCATGGGCGCCTCTATGCAATTATCTTGGACTTCTAAATTAACAGGTTGACTACTGCACTTCTACATTCTTTTCCAGGTTATTTCTCAGAAAGATGGGAAAGCAGCTAATGGAGTGACATTTTCATGACCCTCAGTGGCCCACCCTCTCCTAATGAAGATCCTGTGAAATTATTTTCAGGTAGATCACCTGTAGCTTCCAACTCCAAGTCTCTGCTAGCATAGGCAATAGTCAAGAGATGATGGAAACTGTCTGAAAAACCAGGAAGGCCACACATTAACGTCAGGTAGCTCACCTGTAGCTTCAAACTCCCAGTCTCTTCTAACATAGTCAGAAATGATGGAAACTATCCAGGAAAAACAGGGGGACCACTTAGAAGGAGCAGCTCATATGGCTGTATAAGACTTGAGGTCTGAAACTCTGGAAATCTTTTAAGACCCAAGATAGCTGGATACTGTTTGTTGACTATCTTTTGCCCCTGTAAAAACATACAGTCAATCAAATGTTGGCACATTCAAAGATTGTTGTTCAAATTCAAATCAAATGTTTTGATACATTTGTATGAAGAAGAAGAAGAGTTGGCTTTTCTACCCGCTTTTCTCACTCATTTAAGCGGCCTCAAAGCAGCTGACAAAACTTTCTATCTTTCTCCCCACACCAGACACCCTGTATGTAGGTGGGGCTGTGAGAGCTCAGAGAAGAGCTGTGACTAGCCCAAGTCACTCAGCTGGCTTCATGGAGGAGGGCAAAATCAAACCCGGTATTCCCAGATAAGAGTCTGGCTCCTTAACCACAAGACGAAACGGGCTTCCTATGGGATTGGACATTCATATGGAATTCCAATCCCCCTATATTCAAAGGGGATCTATTTGAATGAATACAAATTTTTGTGCATTTGATTTAATACAAATCGAATACACACAAGAAAAAAATCATGCACATCCCTAGTCAGCATTACTTTGAATTTAATGTGATATATTTAAATAATTTTTGAGATGTTGTTTACACTTTCACATAAAAATATAATGCAATAAGCTTGTTAGATCACTAAGACTTTCAAAAGAACTAAGTTATTATTATTATTATTATTATTGCAAAAGCAGAACAAAAGACATAAGTACTCCTATGTAAGCACTTGTGCAAAAAGTGTATAGGTGTCCCCATGTGCCACATTCGTCACTCGTGATCAGATTTGGATCCACAATCCATGAGCAAGTCTGGTCAGACTTTTTTTTTCTTTAGATTATATGCATCTCTATACCAATGCAAGCAAAAAAGAAGAAGAAAGTTAATTCTCTTGCATGGCTAGCTCTAAATATTGGATGTAGATTTATGTTTTAATAAACAGCATTGACGTACAAATAGAATGGCACCAGTGAAAGTGAACTCATCTCAGAATCCTCACTCATTATCATTCAGGTGCAAGATAGGATGCAGATGCTGGGATGCAGGGAGGAGCTCCGTTATGGAGGCAGATGGAGACTATAAATCACATTATGCTTTACAGTGGGAAGTTGTTAGTCTAAATCTTAGGAAACTATTACCCTTCTGTATGACTGAAGTTAAATTAATACGGCGTTAAAGAAAAGCAGTACTTGCGCTGAATTTTATCATCAAGATGTGACAGAAACTGCTCGTCTGCTGCTTTGACTTCTATACATGAACATTATTTGCAGTTCTTGGGATCTTCGGCCAAACTTGGTCCCCCCTCTCTCTCTCACTCTCAAATTTGGTCCCCCCCCTCTCTCTCTCACACACACAAAGACACACACTTAATGATTCTCAGCACCCTACACAATCCCACCTGTTTCAGCTACATAAAACAGTTCATCATACGTTCGGTTCAAAGGTCTCCAGTGGGTAAATGTGAATTTGAACCCAGGTATGTCTCATCTAATTCCAGCATTAACATCTTTTATTCTTTTTATTTTTTAAAAAATATATATTTTTAGATTAAAAAAAATAAAAAAATTAAGTAAGACCAACAACATAATCATCAATAAATGGTTAGAACACACACAAAGTCTTGTTATTTCTAAGGGTGCAATCAGACAGGGCTTTTTTTCAGTTGGACCTTTAAGAAAAAGTATCCCATACAAAAAAAATAAAATAAAAAGCATTCAGGCAGTTAAATATACTGGTCTAGCTCATTTTTTCTTCATCACTGATTGGCCACTTGGCTGTCCTGCTTTCCATGGCCCTGACTGATTGCTCATCTGTAACTGTGATTGGCTACATTTCCCTCCTCTGCCCTTGTGTAGCTTCCCACCCAATCCAATTAAAGGGAAGAGTGGCTCTCTGTGTTATCTTAACCCATGTGAGGAATGGACATACATTCCTAGGTTTCAAGACAGGGTAAGCGACATTGGCCTAGAGTGTGTCTCTTTAAGCATGTCTGGTCACACCCTTAATCTTGTTATTTAGCAAAGCCATGCCTTTAGATATGCTAGATATGTTAGATATATTTATGTTAATGGATTAAGGCCACAAGGAGTGTAAACATTACTGATGGAACAAGAGGTGCTCAGTTTTGGGCCTGAGATCCTTGGTGTTAAATCATCCAGAAGAAAAACAGCCCATCACTTTGCCGATGCGTTCCCTCACTCTGAAGATTTACTGAGAGTGGATTTAAACTTCGATGTCATCCGCTGTGAATCTGCTTTTCCATTTCAGCCTTTTTATCTCCTGTGCCCCAAGAGGATCAGGTGCAGGGAAAGGCAGCACTCTTTTACTTTTCCAAGCTGTGCAGAGGAAACTGAAGAAAATGTGGCTTTTCCTGCCTCTGAATGTAAAGCTGCAGCTGTTAAAATTCCTTTTTTTCTGCCCTAGTCTTTAAAGCAAGGGAGACCCCTGTGTTGTGTATAAAGTGGCCACTCTAGGGCTAAGGAAGAAAATGAAAGAGGGGTTCAGACCATTTTTTACATGGGTTTTTCATGCTACAAAAGTTATCCTTTTAGCTGGCATCCTCCTTAAAACGGCAGCGTGTTTAAACCAGAAAGAATAAATGTCAGACTTCAATCTTTGCCCCTCCCAAGAGAAACTACAATGCCAGGAAATCTTATACATTTGAAAACCGGAAGGGTGGTGCGAAAGTAAAATACTTGATCTTCCAAGCAGGCGGCACAAGCTATATAACCACACAATTTGGGTGACTGCTAATAGCAAGATAACCAACATGCAGTTTCTTTTCCTCCTAAATCAAAGCAAGGGGGAAAATGTACATTAATAAAAGCATCCCTTGACAGTTGAGTTGTGCATAAAGAGTTAAACACCACAGTGCAATATCTTTCAAAACCGCCAAAGTAATTTCCCATGTCTTCTCACCTGAGCATTAAATGCTTTCTGAACCTGAAATAGCTACAGACTGCCCAGTGCACCCACCAATATAAGCAAAGGTGTATTTGCTGGAAAATGGTCTACCTGCTCTTCATGTCAATGATATTGCTCTGCTGCTCAGGAAAAAGAAAAGAAAAGAAACTCCTAGAGAAGTCTTAACAGCAATGCTGCCCAGCCGATACATAAAGTTCAATGGCAATCCAAGGCATGAAGAAATAAAAATACAAATGTTCAACAACAGTGGCGGTTACTTCCTGACTTTGGACGCAGCCTGGGGAAAGAGCCAGTGAATCTGACATGAACATAAAGGGCAGGTAAATCTGCACATATAATGCCACGGATTTAGTTGGTGCCATACTTTTAGGCTGTTTCCACACAGGTACTGGAGACCCCATTACAAACCCGAGAAGACCCCATTAGGAATGGAACCTTCACTTACTTTCCGCATGGAAGACCCCATGAGGACCTCACGAGGAACATGTCGTCCGCACGAAGGCCTCTGGATTCCATTCCTAATGGGGTCTTCAGGCGAGTCTCCATTGTGCTTATATTTTTGCGGAAACCTTCAGGAAAGATGCTTATCTGAAATGTCACGGCTAAATACCAGAAAATAATAACTGAAGTGACCCACAAGGTTTAGCCACTACTTCCAAGCTCCGTAGCCTTTTACATTCAGAGTCCTTTCGTTGGCTTTAAGTGACTTGGAAAGCCTCAAATTCAGGATTTTATACGTGTTTGTACATACACCCAGATCAATATGGTTCTTAAAAGACCAATTCCTACCTCTTGAAGGATTGATTCTGGGGAGGAAAGGGGGGAGAAACATCTGGACTTCACATCTAAGGAAAGATGGGCTCGTTGGAAGCACACTGCAGATGGAGCTTCATGCGCAGTGAACGGAATGGTTAGTTCAAGAGTTCAAAATGTGTTCACTGGAATGGTGGGTTCAGTTACAGAGGAGGCCACTGAACAGACAAAGGCACAGAGAGGTCATGGCTACAATCGCTTCATCTTCATTACCAACTAGCTGTCATAGCACTGGTGGGCAACTATTACGTCCACACTCACCCTCTGAGCCTCCCATTCGGCGTTCTATTAAAACTAGGGACATGCACAATTTTATTCTATTTTTATTTTTTTGTATTCAGTTCCTACCAAATTGAATGCAAGAAAAATTGTATTTGTTCAAATAGATCCCCTTCGAATGTGGTAGGATACAGATTCAATACAAATGTTCAGCCCCATAGAAGTCCCATATAAATGCATACAAATAGCATGCAAATCCCATACAATTTATTATTATTATTTTAAAAATTAATCGACCGGAAAAGAAAAGCACATAAAAAGGAAGGGGGCATGGAGGTGGGGGAGCAGGAAAAAAAGAAAAGAACCACAAACACCACCACCCCTCGCCTCCCTTGAGTGACACAACGGCATCCAGTATGAAAGGAGGTAGATTTGACACAGCAAAAGGGGTGGAGAGCCAAGAGATCTACGGAGGAGACTCAGGTTGATCGTGGAGAAGTTGTGAGGATGGCCTGAAGATGATCTAAGTCTGAACAGAGCTGGTATGACCTCAGTTCGAATTAAGAACCTAAGAACCTAAGAGGAGCCCTGCTGAATCTGGCCACAGCCCATCTAGTCCAGCATCCTGCCGCACACAGCGGCCCATCATTGCCCTTGGGCATCTCAAGAAGAGTCAAGGGCAGACTTTCTCTTGTTCTCCAAGCCCAGCAAATGGCCGTAGAGGCATCCTGCCTATCCCCACAGCCTGAAAGATGTACTGAGGCATCCTTTCTAGTAGCCATTGATACATGTGTCACCTATGAATTTGTCCAACCCTTCCTTAAAGCCATCTAGGCTGGTTCTTCACCCTCTGGGTGAAGAAATACTTCCCCTTGTCTGATCCGACTCTCCTACCCATCAGCTTCATAGAGGGACCCCTGGTTCTGGTGTGGTATGATAGAGAAAATATTTTTTTCTATCCACCTTTTCTATACCCTGCATGATTTTCTATACTTCAATCAGGTCCTCCTGCCATCTTTCCAGGCTGAAGAGGCCTAGAATTATGAACCAGGATGTTCTGTCTCATACAGGTGTGACCAGGGCCCTAGATAAAGATGACCATGACCATCTGGGAACACTGCCAGTGGCACCCTTGCAGTAGCAAAGCAGATTAAATGGTGTTCATTCATTCTCTCTGATTTATTACTTCAGAAGGAGGCATAATTTAGCCGACATCACTGCAGGGTTCTACTCTTGGCAACGAGGATATCATCTGCGCTCTCTCAGCATAATTAGGGTTATGCGATATGTCATTTCTCCTTGCCATTATTTTTTATTAGAGAATAGCAGCTTTTAATTTCTGCCAGCTGGCGTCACGGAGCATGCAAATTCCAAAAGAAACAATGCATATCAATACTCAAGTCTAAGCTGACCTGAAATGTAGGCTGCTAACATAGCCTGAAAAGAACTCTGAATTCCCCAGTTCAGAAGGAAGGAAGGAAGGAAGGAAGGAAGGAAGGAAGGAAGGAAGGAAGGAAGGAAGGAAGGAAGGAAGGAAGGAAGGAAGGAAGGAAGGAAGGAAGGAAGGAAGGAAGGAAGGAAGGAAGGAAGGAAGGAAGGAAGGAAGGAAGGAAGGAAGGAAGGAAGAAAGAAAGAAAGAAAGAAAGAAAGAAAGAAAGAAAGAAAGAAAGAAAGAAAGAAAGAAAGAAAGAAAGAATTCATATCTCAGAATTCTAAGTTGTAATTGTCAATGTTCACAGTGTAATGGATGTCTCAGGAAGACCACAGAAAATGTGGATTTTAGGTAACGCTCCAAGATGAAAGAAACCATGAAAAGCCGAAGGCCATGGTCATACCTTCACTTTAATCCTTTTTCAGTCCATCTTCGGACCCAACAGTTCACACCTTTTTAGTCCAATCCATTTCATTTGTGGACTTTTCAATTCCTGACTCTGATTTTACAAGTCTCAAGCCATAATGGAGTGTTAATCCATTTTAATTTTTTGGGTTTGATTGAGGAAGAGCACTAAAGGAGGCTGAACAGTACTATAGTGGGTGGATCCTGCATTAATTCACCTTCCCTTTCACCCAATATGTGATGACTGCTGTTGAGTGACAGAACTTTTATCCTATCAGAGCTCAGGTGCTGTGATGGTAGAGAAGGGTGGAGATCTAAGAAAGTCTCCTAAAGGCGTCTCAGGACGGGAAGAGAAAGGTGGGAGCAAAGTGACCGAAAGTGAGGATGAACTGAGGAAGGATTATCAGGTATTGGGTATGATCAGAATTAGTGCATTTTGAGTCCAGCGTCTTAATAACATGGGCTATTTCAGCAAAGTATGACCACAGCATATCCAGCACTCTAACCACAAGAAGAAGAAGAAGAAGAGTTGGCTTTCTACACAGCTTTTCTCACCCACTCAAAGTGGCTGACAAACCTTCTCTTCTTCTCCTCACACCAGACACCCTGTGAGGTAGGTGAGGCTGTGAGAGCTCAGAAAGAGAGCTGTGACTAGCCCAAGGTTACCCAGCTGGCTTCGTGAAGGAGGGTGGAATCAAACCCAGTATTCCCAGATAAGAGTCCAGCTTTCCCTAACCACTAGACCAAACTGGTGGCATCTTTTTTTTCACTGCCATCTCCAACCCGGAGTGGAGACATGGCCTATTTGCCACCCTGTAGGCAAATGTGACTCAGCTGTGTCTTTCCAGCTTTAGCAGACATGGTATAATAATTTTGAGTGACAAATCTTAACATAGCTGATGCTGTTTTCCAACCTTCAAGAAACCCTCCCCTCACAAACAGGGAGCATTTACATTCCGCTGTAAATATTTCAATTCTATTTTAAATATGCAGAGCTTTCAGGGAAATAAAAATGATTCTTTCTCCTTTTCAAGGAATTTGGTTACGCCGCTTTAAAAAGGATTCTGAACTACTTTCTGCCTCTTTCCTTTTAAGTTGTAAATCTCTTGTCATCCGTTTGGATAAAATTGACTTTTACCAACTGAGACTATAGTTTGATAATATAAAATCTACTTACACACACACACACCAGCTCTATTAACACACCCAGATCCCATTACATATTTAGGGGAAATAAACCTTAGAAGCAGGTAAGGGCTGAGGAGGAAGATGAAAAAGGACGCAGCATCCCACACTTTTTGGGCTACACGCGGCCTCGTGTTTAATATTCAGATCGAGGCATCTCTTGTCTCTTCCCAGCAAACCCTCCTGACAAAAGGCATCCAATGTCTGCCAGCAGTATCGAGTCCAGCTGAGGACAAATTTCAAGATGAACCTGAAATCAATTTGCCATCAAATTTTCATGCTTCTTCCAGACTATCTGTGGCATTTTAATTACCAGCACCCTAGGCAGGGGGTACTACACGTATTGACACTTAGCTCCTACAATAAACTTTATTGGCAAGTTCTGTCTGAATGAGATACTCAAATAGAATAACAAGAAATATACCGGGATATGTAAGCAACTTACGTCCTTTTGTTCTAGCTGTGTCTGTACACTGTTAACTTAGGGGAAGGAAGGAAGGAAGGAAGGAAGGAAGGAAGGAAGGAAGGAAGGAAGGAAGGAAATAAACAGCTTCTCGGAAAAGAAACCGAAGGTTCAAATTAGGCCATGCAATAATTCTTTTCGAGCTATTTACCACTTTTCTGCTAGCACCTGAGACTGTTGATTTAGCACTTTTAAGGAATTTCCCAGCAGTTCCCCCATGATCTTGTTCATCTCCCCCTCTCCCCTTCTGCCCTGAGCCTTATTCTGGAATATATCACAGAATAAGGGGTGGCAGTCAGCGTGCCAAAGCAGAGAGGAACATGCAAGAGCAAGAGCAGGCTACAGATTCCAGAATAAGGCCCAGTGCAAAAATGATCACTGGCTATACAACGTAACAGGGACAGTATCAAGGGTGTGTCCAGACAGGGCTAGAGATCCAGTTTAAAGGCAGTAGAATTCAATTGACAGAAAAGTTTAATGATTCTCCACTGGAGAAAAAGAAGCAGCAGCGTTGGCTTTTCTACCCCACTTTTTTCACCCATTTAAGGGGACTCAAAGCAGCTAACAAACCTCCCGTTCTCACCTTTAAGAGAACTCAAAGCTACTGACAAACCTTCTGTTCTTCTCCCCACCACAGAACCCTGTGGGATGTCAGAGCTCAGAAGAGAGCTGTGACTTGCCCAAGGTCATCCAGATAGCTTCATGGAGGACAGTGGAATCAAACCTGGTATTCCCAGAAAAGAGTCTGGCTCCCTAACCACTAGACCAAACCGGTTCACAGAAGAAGAGTTGGTTTTTATACCCTGCTTTTCTCACCCTTAAGGGGACTCAAAGCAGCTGCCAAACCTTCTGTTCTTCTCCCTTAAGAGTATTCAAAGTGGCTGACAAACCTTCTGTTCTTCTCCCCACAAGACACCCAGTGAGGTGAGTGGGGCTGTGAGAGCTCAGAAGAGAGCTGAGGCTGGCCCAAGGTCACCCAGCTGGCTTTGTGGAGGAGGCCAAGATCAAAGACCGGGCTCCCTGACCACTAGACCAAACTGTAGCTGTGCACCATATATACCCAATACTCTGGGTTTAAAAAAGAGTGGTTTTAAACAATCAAACGCCAATGATCTTACCCTTTGACATCTTTTAATCTGAGCCCTTGGCATCATTCCAGATGAGCAGCTATTCAGCGGGACACCTGGCCGTTTTAGCGACTGAGGAAAAAGTCAAGCCAGGGGCGCAGCTGGTGGAATTATTTATACTTTATGGGCTGCGCCCCCTAGCGGTCGGTCTTGGTATAGTGAGAGGATAACCCATGGGTATTCTGCTTGAGCCGTCTGAGAAGGCGCCTTCAGCCAAGAATGTGCAGACCTGTCAGAATGTCTTTCACGTGGATCACACAGGGAGGGACTGAGCAGGTGGATGGAAGAACCTCACGACCACACTGTCACGAAAGGGCCAAATCACGGAGTGTTGGTGACAATTCTGTGTCTCTATTTAGGCCCTTCTGCATTTTGGAAGTAAAAAAGCAGGACAAATGTTCCAGTAAAACCAACTCTTCGAACCGACTCTTACTCAGACCTGATCTCATTTTAAGAAGAAGAAAGAGCTCATTTTGGCCTACATTTTAAATCATAGATTTAAACATGGGTTTCTGCTTAATTATCCAAGAAGATGCCCAAACTAAATTCTGAAGCTTTTGAATTCCAATGAAATATCAACATCCATTTCACTGCACTATTAAATATCACCCTCTCATTATGTAACCTCCTGAGCGTTCATTCAAACACTGTACTGACCAAGCTGTTTTTTGCATTCACACACACAAATATGCACGTAAATGTATGCAAATTCTCAAGACAAAATACTAGTAAGTGAACCACATATATTCCTTTTATAGCAGGATGTCCCATTATATCTCTGAGAAACCTGAAATGCGCGGACTCTCTCTTACGGAGACACTGTATATACTTGGGAATGACAATCAAGCCACAGTGCCCCCTAGTGGTTATTTACAAAAAGTGGACTGAAATCCAATCATTCTATCATAAAGACTTTTTGGGGAAAAAACTTTACCTGCTGTACCTAGGAAGTAAGTAGGTAAGCAAGTAGGTATGCAGGTAAATAAGTAACTAAGGAAAGAAGGAAGGAAGGAAGGAAGGAAGATTGCTACTTCATTTTTATTTTATTTATTCCTAGTTGTATTATATATTTATTCCAACAAGGAATTATTCTGGCTAACTTTTAGCTTTGGTATAAGATAGAAGTCTATGTAAAGATCACACGTAGTAGGTGTGTCATTTAGCTTTCCTGTTCCCTTTGTTTCTTTCCCTTTCCTGTTGTCTCATTCTGTTCCTTAGGATCCAAGTTTTATTCTGTTTATCCACTCCAAGCAAGAGCTGCGCCTATTTTATTTTTGCACTGTTGCAAAGGGTCGTCTAAACCATGAGAGGAACAAGGATGCGGAATTCCCTTCTGGGGTTCTGCCGCTTTCTTCACTATTTCCCGGGAACGTTTTCATTCACTCAAAGCATGTTGTTTTTTTCTAGTACAAAACAGCTGTTGTCCCACAGGCAACTGTTTAGATGAAATCAAACAGCTATTGAAACCACGAATGTCGTCAAACAGAAAAATTATCACAGACAAAGGGGGGGGGGATGCAGTTTATCCATGGCTAAACGTGCATCCTTTCACCTGGCCGCCCTCCTTCTAGGCTATGATCCTTTCTTCGTAATCTTTGTAATTTCTCTGTTTTGTAACAGAGGCGGCAGATTCTCAGCATCAGCAATATACTGATGATCAAAGCATTCTTCAGAGCCTTTTCCTTTTCTACAAAAATACAGATTGCACAGTCCTTTCCCCTGCATAATAAAGTTTTGATGTAGGGATGTGCACAGATGTTCGCAACATTCAAAATTCGATTGAATTTGGTCAAATTCAGACATTTGATCTCAAATCAGATGTTATGATATTCAAAAGAGAAGGCCCTTTCCCGGGTGCCCACCTCTTTACAACTAAGGGTGGTGGGACAACCAGGAGGGCCTCCCCTCCAGACCATAAAGCATGGGCAGGTCGGTATGGGAGAAGGCGTTCCTTTATCCACCCTGGACAAAGGAACAGACTGGGATGGAGACCAAAATGGATCCTATCATGGTCTACCAGAAGACCTCAACAATCAGGGCGCATGAGTGACTCTGTGGGGGCCCTCGATGCCAGAAGTGCAGCACTTCTGAAAAAGCCCCTCTAAGGATCCCCAGAGGCCGGGCGGTTCCTTCAAAACCTGTGAGCAAGTGTAGCTAGAAGAACGGATGCTTTTTTGAAGGCCAACGGTGGTCACCTCAAACACCGATTTGATCTAGATTCCTCTTTGGTCATTTGCTTTGCATTTTATGGAGCCATAAAAGTAAACTCTTAACACTTCCAGTTTTGAAAGGATCCCAAGTCTGCCGCACTTTCCCCGACACACACCTGCCGAAACTTTGCACAGTACTGTATATATGTGAACAATTAGTACGACTGTGTTCCTAAAGGCCTGATGTTTGATCAACCAGCGCACTGACAATTAAAGCCACTGGCCCTAATAGGTCTTTTCATCGCTTCACCAAGCTGCCCTCGCCACCCCCCCCCCCCCAAGTGAGATCTGGCAACAAAAGGGACGCCGGACCAGAGGAGTGGCCGCACAAAGTGGATTTGCTCTCAATAATACATCAGGCCACACGCTGGGGAGAGAAATCCTCACAAAAGGCGCGCCAGAGCAATCTGTTCCTTTCATCCACCTCCAGCGTTTAGCGGGAAGGTGCTGCGTGGAATCAAAAGCACAATCCTTCATTCCGAGCAGAGCAGATGTCCCTCACGCGTCAGGTGGCGCCTTCTCAAAGCCGAACTGAACAAATCCACTGCTGCGAGACAAGTTCCCCTGCCCATGAAAGGGGGAACGCAGGATATATTAATTTAGGAGGTTGTTGAATGTTTAAAAGGGCGTTTATGAAGCAGAAAGAGAGCGCGGCAAGGAGTAAAATAGCTTTCAAGAGAAAGGGGAAGAGAAAGCCCACCTACCTACCTAAAACCTATCTTTTTTAGATATAGATAGATCGACAGACAGACAACAGATTATAGATCGACAGACAGACAGACAGACAGACAGACAGACAGACAGAGATAGACAGACAGACAGACAATAGATAGATGATAGATAGATACAGTAGATAGATATTTAGATAGATAGACAGACAGACAGACAGACACAGACAGACAATAGATAGATAGATAGATAGATAGATAGATAGATAGATAGATAGATAGATAGATAGATAGATAGATAGATAGATGATTGACTGACTGATTGATTGATTGACTGACTGACTGACTGATTGATTGATTGATTGATTGTTTAGGTAGGTGGGCAGATATAGATAGACAGATAGATATGGTGATTTTTCCTACGTCACATTTTTTTTCCCGAGCAAAACACACATAACGGGGACTTGGACCTTTTCATCTTTCTTCTAAGTAAAGACAATGTAGTTTGCCAATGGAGTGGTGTTTGTAACCAAAAACTGAGAAATGGGGGGGGGGGGGGGAGGGAACATTCAAAATCTGTTTGAATGTCTAAATTTGAATGTGAAGACATTTGATTCAAAAAAAGAAGCACATAGTTCCACTTCAGATGACTAATTACATGTAAATTAAGCAGGCATTCTCTACTGTGAGCAGGACTCATATCTCACAGTCACGGGGTTTGATTCCACACTCCTCCGCAAAGCCAGCTGGGTGGCCTTGGGCTAGTCACAGCTCTCTTCTGAGCTCTTACAGCCCCACCTACCTCACAGGGTGTTTGTTGTGAGGAGAAGAACAGAAGGTTTTTCAGCAGCTTTGAGTCCCCTTGAATGGGTGAGAAAAGCAGGATGGAAAAGCCAAGTCTTCTTGTTAACATTATGAGAATTCACACACACATACACAGAGCGAGACCCTCAAACCATTTCCTTTACCCAATAAAAAAATATTTCTACCATTAAAATTATTATTTACATTCTTAATTAGAATTGGATCTTCTGCTTAAGTAGGCGTAATTAAGATGCTGCATCACCACCAGCACAGATATTTAAATGCAGCTAATAACTCTTACTCTAATGATTAATCAATTTATGAATACATTATTTGAACTGATAGTTCAGGGAAGTTCCCATGCAGAGCGCATAGATACATAGTACATTGACTGATTCAAATACAGCTCATAGGATCAATAACATACCGAAAGTAAACTATGGAGGATATTCAAACAGCAAGAGCTTTCTCTTTCCTTCAAGAACACTCCAATGGGAGCGAGAACGAACCTTTTTAATTCTGTCAAATATTTTATTACAAAATATACTGACAGTAACTTAATATCCTTGCAAGGAGAGGAGACAAAGTTTCACCTTCGAAGTTTCACCTTTTAAATTTCAAATAAATTTTTGGGGAGCACAGGTTTTCTTTGTATGTTTTACCCTAGTCTTGCAATTTCAGTTCTTTCTTTCTTAGGCTGTTTTTTTTTTTTTAAATTCAGTACAGAATATTCTGCAGTGGCTCTGATGATCCCCAGAAGAAACCAGGGGGCACTGAATTATTCAGAGAATTAAAGGACCGGAAGCTTGCGGTCTGTATTGCCATGTGCTGTTTTCAAGCTGCTTCTGGTGCAGCAGGAAAGCGGCATGAAAAGCTTAGACAAGCCCTGTTTGGAGCAGATGTGCTCCTCCATGCATGTAGCTGCCAGGGGTGCAAACATCACACACCGGGTGCACGCAAAACCTCTTTTCACAAATCCCTAAGCTATTCCGTTATTCTCTGAAAATGAATGTATGTATGTATGTGTATGTGTGTCTATGTGTGTCTATGTGTCTATGTATGCATGCATGTATTTGTAATTTGAATGTGAATGTTAGAATTTGGCCAAATTTGTATAAATTTCAAATGTTATAACTATTCGTGCACATCTGCAGTCACAAATGTTCCAAGGCTGGTGTGGCAGCACTGATCAGCATCAGTGATCTGGCCTGCCTGGGCCCGGCTATCCACACTTCCAGGTGCTGGTGGTCTGGTACAGGACTTCACCAGCATTTGAAGTGTGGATGTCTGCCACCACTCTCACACTGAGGAAACAAAGATGACCTAAGATGTCAGGTTGGACTGAGTCCTCTGGAAAAGAGGACTATGGTTAAAATGATCTAATGGGGATACGGCAGCTTGGAAAACAAATTTAATAAAATTAGTGTGAGTAACATGACCAGAAGACAATTTGAAGTCATCCTAAACTAAAGGTGTGACCAGGGCCTGTGTGTCTATGGGTGTTTTTCCACTGTCACTAGAAGTACCTATTAAGTACCCATTAATGGGTACAAAAATGCCATTACATACCTATTTATGGGTACTTAATGGGTACTTTTAGTGACAGTGGAAAAACACCCTATATCTGACTTTGTGCTTTATTTTTGTATGTGTGTGTGTGTTAAGCTTTTCTTTTATTGGGATTAGGCATTGAAGCCAATTACTTTGAATTTACTAAGTAAACAAGCATCCCACCCTTATGCCCCCCCCCCCAGTGCACAGGGTGTTCTTCCTTACAGTTTTCAAGCGATACTACATTTTAAAAATTAATTAGTAGGTTGCAGGAACAGCCACATATTATTGAGTAAGTAACAGCATTTAAGTGAAACAGATGAAATATTGGTAAGCAATGCAGACCACAGTATAAGTATGTGAAGGAGGCCATAGGTTAATCCCTATTGATTTTCCAAGTATGCGCACAGCACCACTGGGAAAGGCCAGTTCTGTTGGCAATCTGCTAGCGCAAATACATTATAAATCTTACTGTCTGCCTTCACAGATCAGCATCGTTTACTTCCCTCACTAAGGACTGAAAAAGGGAAGGATAGCAAATTCATGCTCCAAAACCCCTGGAAACATTCCTTTGCAAACCTATTTTATTTCAAAAGAGAGTGGGGCTGCAACCAAATGTCCCTTACTTATTCCATGATATTTGGATATTCTGAACAAACCAAGGATGTCACAGAATACCCATGCTCTATTCCAAAACCAATGTTCCTCTTTCCCTTTAATGAACCTTCTGAGCTGGAAAAGGTGGATTAGGGAAGACTTGGAACATGAGGGCCACACCCAGTCTGAGGCACCTCTGAGATGGCTCAGAGAAGGCTTTGAGGTGGGATTGTTTCCACACCAGTGTGCCTCTGAGCTGGAAAAGGTGGACAAGGGAAGACTTGGAACATGAGGGCCACACACAGTCTGAGGCACCTCTGAGATGGCTCAGAGAAGGCTTTGAGGTGGTACTGTTTCCACACCAGTGTGCCCATTCCCCTTCTGAGCGGGAAAAGATGAGTTAGAGAAGAACACGGGGGCCACACACAGTCTCTCTGAGGTGCCCTGGAGGTGCCACTTCCATTATGTCTGAACACAGGCCAGGTGCCATATTCCACGTGATGAGGCTTGTTTGGAAAGAGAGCATGAAAAGTGCTCCTCCTACTACTCTCATTTAAAAATGATCATTTAAGGACATTTTAAGCTGTCTAAGGAGATAGGTACACAATGTTTGTTTTCTATATTAATGAGCTATAAAGAGAATGGAATTGGTCATAAATTCAGTATTTTTGTTACAGCCTTTACTAAAACTGCTACTGCTTCTGTTTATCATTTATATCCTCATATGCAACTTTGAAATTGATTACACTTTAAACTGCACATAACTTGCTGTGTTTTTCATTTTGCGCCATCCTACAAGCACTTTTATAACTCAGTTAATATATACCATATTTTGCATTCTTATTGATTATGAATATTTCTTCAGGACATTTTATTACTTCTGAAATAACAAATATTTTGTATTACATAAAGGAGGAGGAGAGACAGAGCAAAACAGGCGGGGGGGGGGGGGAGAAGGTGAAAAAAGAGACAGGAAAAGGAGTCAGCTTTTATATTTTCCTTTATCCTGATCAGTGCATTGTGTAAATCACCAGTGCAAACTTTTTTGAAGTGTGTCTGTGGGAACTAACACACACACAAGCACACATTGTATATCTACATGTATATCTCTCCAAGGTAATAAAATGGAAATTTCTGCTAATCTAAGATACTGCTCACCATAAGAGACAGCTTTTTAGTTCCAATCTCTATTTAATCTGTTTAGCAGAAGCCATCATCAGTTCAATTTACAGTTTAAGAAATTAAAACATAAAAAGATTAGTTGCATATAACATGATGCTTTTATATCAAATATACATTATCTTTCCAAATTACTACTGCAGTTTGTAAACTAAAATGTGATTATATTTAAGATATGATTTTCCTATTAATTATTAAATGGAAAATAAAAAAAAATCTTGCATTATAAATTCTGTCTTGGAAATTAGTTTTATTATTTTTTCCATAATCCTATCATACAAGCAGTAAGTGCAGTGCAGCATGAAGACTTTTAATTTTTCCAGTTAGTTTTCAGCAAGCCCAGAGGTGAGCTTTAATAAGGATCAATGGTACTTTATCTGGGACAGGTCCACTTCACAGCATGCAAATTACACAGTAACACTTAAAAAAAGAAATAGATTTAATTAAAAAAAAGTAGAACCACAGGCTCTAGAAATTCAATTAAAGGATTTATGCAAAGGTTTGCTAGGTTTTTATATGCAGTTACTGCTTATATAATGAGCTTTTCATATTAAAAATCAATAGGTAATCTAGAGTGGAAGATCATCTCCTTAAATACATTTTTGAAATCAATTTGAAAAATAGTCCATCAACTGCTGTGACTACTGTTGTTGCTGCTTCGATTAGGCTAAGAGCAATATTTAGATTGTAAGACGTGCTGTGGAATATCTATCCTTGAATTTGGCTCTCAAGTGAGCCTCATGCTTTTGAGAGCTCAGGATAATCACAGAGCAATTCACAATTTCATACAAAGGATAAACAATTTACTTAAACACTAAGAGGACATCCATGCAGCAGTGCAAGATGACAAAAACCAGGAGAACCAATTTTCAGCATCGAGAAACACTGTAAACTTACCTTTTGTGATTATATGTTATTGGAGATTATTGGAGATTGACAATAAAACCATGCTGGTTCATTGGGTTCAAAATCAAGCAGTGCTTGTTTTTCTGGTTAAATGCATACATTTTAAGTGAATCCAGTTACATGACAATATATTGGAGTATCAGATGGGAAACTCTCACCTTGGCTGTGTCAAGAGCTGAGGGTATTTGCCTTTAAGTTCAGTTCTGCACACAAATTTTCAGCAGGATTCACGAATCATAAAATCCTGACACACTTTCTTATTCTCAATTTAATCTGAATTTTGCTTAAATTAGATTAAACTAAAACAAAACATGCTAATATCAATCCATTTGTTCATGGTTCCTTAAATTTAATGGGCATGTGCTGTATGTCTGCATGCTTAAGACAACGAAGGTCAAAAACATAACTGTAGCAGAAGATCGGCTGGTTAGAATATGTTCCGAACTTTCTGAAAGAAACCATGTCCAGCAGGCACCACTATAAAGTAGCATTGGATGACTGTAATTGTTTGCCCCAGAAGCTGGCCATCTATATGAAGCTGTTGGGGCAGTCATGATGGGTTTGGTGAGCTTCATGTTATCAATATGCTGGCAATACTCAGCTCTGTTTCTATGTAACAACCAGGGACGGCCATGAATGTCCTGAACTGCTGCCTAGATGCAGTGAAGGTCAATAATCATAGGGTGGACTTTGATAAGGTAGAGCCATTTTGCATAGGATGTGCCTAGATCCAGTTAGGTAGGATTTTATTTGTTCTAGATGGGCTTGTACTCTTTCAGAAGGAACAGGGATGTAGTTTGGGGATGTTCCTGGGACATATCTGTCAGGTGACCTCTATGACCAAGAGTGCCTGACACCGGCTTTGACCGGTATGCCAGCCAGTTCCAGAAGCTTCAACTATGGGAAAATGTGGCAAGGAGGTGGCTGCTTGGGTATGTAACATGCCTCTTCCTCAGTCACTGCCTTTTTCACCAGGGAACTGCTGGGCTAGATTCAAGGGGTTAAGCAATCTAAGACTGTGGTAGTGATGTCCACAAATGGGTTTCTGGGCATTCAATTTGCAGCAAACTGAATGTTAGAAAACTTGTATTCCTTTGAATAGATCCCCTTTGAATGTGGTAGGATTCTATTCAGTATGAATACCCTGCATACGGAGCCTGCATACAGAGCCTATATAAATGCATACATATCGGATATATATCCTGTACCAATGCATACGTATCAATACATATCCCCAGTTTAATGAACGTACGAACTATCGGTACAAATGTTTCAAAACATTCATATTCATACAAAAGTTAATGTACGAATGTTGTAACGTTTGATTTGTGTACGAATGTCTGAAATCATATGAATTTGTATGAACAATGAATGTTACGAATATTCGTGCACATCCCTAGACTGTGCTGGTTTTAAACATGCCTCCAGAAAAGCCCTGAGACATCTGGTCTTACCCTGGATCCTTTCTTATGATGGTCTCCATCTCTATGGTAGCTTCTTCCTTGTGGAATTCCCTTCCTTCTTCTACTTGTGAAGCACCTATACTCGCAGCTTTTGTGGGCCTATTAAAGGTCTATCTCTTTGCCCAGGATGAATAAGAACATAAGAACATAAGAGAAGCCCTGCTGGATCAGGCCACAGCCCATCTAGTCCAGCGTCCTGTCGCACACAGTGGCCCGCCAAATGCTGATGCCACCAAATGGCCTTAGAAGCGCGCCAGTTCCTCCCCACCCCCAGCCTGAAAGATGCACCTAGCCATTCGTTCTAGTAGCCATTGATACATCTGTCGTCCATAAATTTGTCTAACCCTACCTTAAAGCCATCCAGACTGGTAGCTGTCACCACCTCTTCCGGCAGCACATTCCATAAGCCGATGACCCTCTGGGTGAAGAAATACTTCCCCCTGTCAGACCTGACTCTCCTACCCATTAATGTTCATTATTTCCCCTCATCCACCCAGTTCTAATGTGTTTATTTAATTACTGGTGCATTCTGAATGTGTTAATTTACATTGCATGTGTCAAATAAAACAAATATGTAACTATTCCTCTAGACATTCCATTATCAAAATATAATTCTATTTGAAATTATTTATCATCTAATGCAATATTCTCCCTTGAGTAATTTCTACTCAACGTTTTGAAGCCAGAGTTTGTTCTTCTGTTAGATTCTTTTTTCAGCCTAGATTTTATTGTTATTTGCTATTCTCCCTACATTAACCAGAATTTAGAAAAGAACGTTAAATAAATTGGACCAATACTGCACAGGGGAACAATTAATTGTCAGTTATTGAAAAAACAAAGTCAAGATTTTGAATAATGCAAATAGTCTACTTGAAAGAAAATCATATTTGTTTGAATAGATCTACTTTGAATGTAGTGGGATTCAAATTCGATATGAAAGTTCAATCCCATACGAATGCATACGGATAACATATGAATCCCATACAAATCCCAGATGAAGCTTCATATGAATGTATCTATTGACATTCAAATTTGAATCACACGTTTTGATACATTCATATGAAGCTTGGTATGAGATTTCTATGGGATTCGTATGCTATTTGTATGCATTCATGTGGAATTTGTATGGGGTTCGCATGGGATGGAACTTTCATATTGAATAAGAATCCTACCACATTCAAAGGAGATCTGGTTGAACAAATACGAATTTCCTTGCATCCAATTTGATACAAATTGAATACAAAGGGTGTTTTTCCACTAGGACTAGAAGTACCCAATAAGCACCCATTAAGTACTAGCACTAGAATACCCATTAAGTACTAGCACTAGAATACCCATTAAGGACCCATTAAGGACCCATTAAGGACCCTTAATAGGTCCTTAATGGGTCCTTAATGGGTATTCTAGTGCTAGTGGAAAAACACCCAAAGACACCATGTGTTCACATCCCTAGCAATATATATACTGCTATGTCTGATCACAGCGTCTAGGTATTGCTTAACCTCTAGTATCATCTCCATTTATTCTGTCTGATTATTGGTCCTCCTCAAAGAACTCTAGCCCACTTTCTTTGAGCATAATTGTGACCATCTTCAACAAAGCCCATGCAGATAACGTCTTTATCACTTTCTCAAACGCACTTCTTTTAAAATTTCTGTGTATTTGGTGCAAAGCGAAGGCTGATTCATAACTTCTCTTTCTCTTTCTCAAACACCCCTTCTGAGTCGAGAAGCCTGGGAGAGTTTAGCATATAATCTGCACAATAATAAAGATTTGTATCTGATTAAAGCAGCTAGAAGGTCTCCCTGGTATGGCAGATTTTAAAAATAGCTTTCAAAGAGCTCAGTATATGACCAACATAATATTTTGTAAAGCACAGCGGGCAATTGCAGCTCTTAGATTTCAGACAATGCCATCTCAAATGACAGAAGAGAGATATTTAAATATTTATCTCTCTCAGATAGTTCATGGAGAGAAGATCTTCCCCATTACGTACTATACTGACCTTTATGGGTTATTGCAAGGACAAAGAATATTGTCCTACAATACAATCCAGAGGGAGGCAGGAAACATGGTTGCCTGATACGTTTTTCACTGGGTCAATTTCTTTTCTTTAGCTACTCAACCCACCCACCCAGCCAGCCACATCTGATGGCCTGCTCACACTTACCTTTGAAGTCACTTTGAAGTTCACTCCAAAGATCAGCACAGACTTCAATGGAGCTGTTTTGCACAGACTTCGAAGTGGCTTCAAAGTGACTTTGAAATGGCTTCGAAGCCAGATCGGAGATTGCACCCCCTGTCCCCCCCAAACACATGGGGTGACAAGCAGACCCCTCATGGGTAGATCCGGATTTCCAAATGGGTGCTCCGGTGATTCCACGGCAGGAAGGCTAGCACCCATTGCTATTGGGTGCTAGACCACCCATGGAAACACATTGGGTACTTCCCTTAATCCGGATCTACTAGATCCAGATTAAGGAATGTACTCATTCCTTAGATCCGGATCTTCTTAGATCCAGATTAAAGGAGTGCGGTGGAAAAATACCCAATAAGTCTCAATGACAGGTAGGGAAATACTGCTCACAATTCAGACCTGAGAGTAACCTCCATCAAAGTTCTTACTAGACACCTGGCTCCTCTTGAAAGAAAACAAGATACTTATATTTGATGTACCTACAAGAGGGAATGAGAAGTATTGTTTCCCAAGAAGAAGCCCCAGAAGGAGAGAGAACTTATTTTGGCAAATTTGAATCATAAACCTTCTAGATCTCATGTGCTTTCCAATATCCTGTGCACACCCAAACCTGAACAATGTCTCTGGTCGCCTATTTTTTTCACCTCCAATTGATGCTTTTGGGGTCAAAAATCCAGGACCAGTGCTCAGTAAGGTAACTGCTATGATCACAACCTAATTAATGAATATAGATTGAAAACTCACATTGTCGTATGCCTGTGGAAAACTAGGAATTCAAATTCGAGGATAACTATTTCAAGCTGTTATCAGCAGGAATTTTAACAAAAAAAAATGTTCATAAAATTAAGAACAGAGAAAAAACAGGCCTTAATTAAGCAAAGTGTTATCTCTTTCTTCTATAATGAAAGCAAAGTTACAGTTATATTTTCACCAAGATTTTTCTCCACTTAATGAAGACATTATCCATGAGTTTTCAAAGTCACTTTACAAAAGAGCATTCAAGAGATATTAAAGTCAGCTTAAACTAAAAAGTCTTTTTGAAGTCAATAAACAATAAAAAGAACAATGGAAAGACAGCCTTTGATCTCTCCTCAGTCTCAAGTCTTTAATTTCTCTTTTAATCTACGAGATGCATTAAGTCTTGTATTCAAATACTTTTCACCTGCAGAGTACAGTAAGCTTGCCTTGATTTTTTTTTTTAAAAACTATATTAATGTACAGTCTCATTAGCATCGTTGAGTGTTAGTTGGAAATTCTTCCACTTAGAAAAAAAAAGTTTTAAAATAATTTCCCTTCCTGTCCTCTTTGAATATTTTTTTAAAGAAATGAAAATGGAATCATTGACTTTGAAATTCATGATGACATCAAAGAGTAGAAGGCAGATTGTTTCTTTTCCGTGCAATAATTATTAAGCATATCATATATGCAAACACCTATAATTCTAAAGATATTGGACAAGAAGCATTAGCCCCACACACTGACCAATTAACAGAGAAGAGGTTGATAATATGTTTAGACTTGACTCTGGACAGGCTTAACCTTTGGCCCTTTTTGTCCAGACCTTGAATCCAGATGGGGGTAGGCATGTATCGTAGATCTGCACATTAATGTAGATCTAGGGGCCACCCACTGTTACCCTCAGCGGGTCCACTCTGTCTTCTTTAGACAGACTGTGATGCCTTGTTTGGCATCACCGGCAGATACAATCAATTGTGTCTACTGGCATACCAAAAGGTCTGATCCAGGTCAGGGGCACACCATATCTGGGGGCTCCAAGATGAGCTTCAGGGGCGGCACAGGGGCCACCCTAGAAGAGCCATCCAAATGAGGTCTCACTGAGTGGTCCCCAACAGTAACTGCAAAAAGGCCTTAAGATTCCCCTTAAAGTTCTCCTGATCCACCATATATAGTCCCATCCACAAAGCCAAATCCACTTCTTTTACACTATCAACAAAACCATACACAACCATATACCTGCAGGATTCTTCTCTTTTCGAGATGCCTTGAAATTCTATACATTCCGTCCTACAACTTCAAATCCTAATATGGTTGGAGATGCGACTGGGAGCACAAGGTCATTCATAGAATCACGGTAGACAGACATCAGTGGAATCTCTGAGACCTGTTGACTGACAAATTTCCTGCAACCCTTGCAAACGTACGTTGCAAGCTTTTCTCTTTAATTTGTAGGCTGATGCAGAATCTCCTGTCCTATCAGAATTCCAGGTTGGAAGGCTCAGATGTCTAATTGGCGGCCTGAAAGTGGCTGCACAATTTCAAGTCTTTCTTCCTGTTGATTATCTTCTCTACTAATATGTTATCTTACATTTTAGTCTCTCTCTGTGCGTATCTCAACTAGGGATGTGCACAGATATTCATAACATTCATTATTTGCACACATTTGTACAAATTCAGACATTCGTACACAAACTGAATGTTACTATATTCCTACATTGACGTCCGTATGAATATGAATGTTTCCAGACATTCATAAGAATAATTCAGACATTCGTTAAACTGGGTAGGAGGGAAAGTGGCTGCACCAGTCATATCTACTACGATTCCAGATTGCTTTTGACATGGAAGGAAAGTGGATTAAAAGTGGATTCGATGCTTTCGGGGCAGATTTATTATGGGATATGTATCGGATACGTTATTGGATATATATCAGATATGTATGCATTCATATCCTTTGGGTATGGGGTGGAATAGAAATGGAAATGAGTGAATGAATGAATATCAGATATTTGTACAAATACGTAGAAATACATTTGTATCGAATAGAATCCTACTACATTCGAAGGGGATCTACTTGTATGAATATGGATTTTCTAACATTCATTTGTTACAAATCAAATGTCAAAAAACCCATTTGTACACATCCCTAGTGTGAACATTTTTAAACATAATTTCAATTGATTTTAATGTTTAAGTGATCCCTCCTGAGTCCTCTGGACATAGGGTAGAATATACACACATAAGTATATAAATAACTAAATAAATCAGGGATCTATCTAATTATAGTGTTCATGGACATATTTAAACACCCTTGACAAGAAAAAGAGAACTAAAAGGAATTGTAACTTAGTAGTGTCACATTTCTAGAAATTTTGGGAATTTGAAATAGGAAGCATTCTATTGAACACACTCTTTTTCCCCTCTCTTGTTCCACAACTCTTTGCCACCCATTTTCTAACTGATTTCTTGGATCCTGAGGAGATACCTCCGAATCAAAGTGAGAGCACTTTGGCAGGTACGAGCCGGCGTGTTATCGATCTGGATGCTCTCTGAACCACATCATCTAATCTACCATAAGCCATTTATGAAAGTTTCCTGGTGAAATGATCAATGAGCTAAAAGGTTTAGATTTTTAGCCCCATCACAGAAAAACTTTTGATGACAATGATGAAATGGAAGTGTGTTAGAAAATACTATAACAACAAGATTGCACCAGGCCGAAGTGTCAGGATTAGAAAATTAGAAACTTTGGTTATGTTGTTCTCATCACACTGTGGACACTTTACTTGAAGGAGGTCCTTTCCTTAAGAGAAAAACAAGTTGCAAGGTCTTTGTCTCATTGAAATTAAACCAATTAACTTTGTTATCCACTGGTATTTAGGGCTGTACAAATGTAAAGAACCACTAGCTCCTCTGAAATTAATTTAGACCAATGTGTTTGTTAACAATGTTCTGAAGATATGCTAGTCTTCTCTGTACCATTACAGTTTTAGTATATGTCCTGCCAAAGTGTGTGCCCTCCATGCTGAATAGTGCAAAGAACGTTGGGACTGGGGCACACGAACTTGGATTGACAAGTGCTCTGTCTGGATGCTTCCTGGCTGACCTTGGGCAACCATTCTCTTTCCAACTCATGTTTTTATTTTTACTGAGTCATCTGGGCGTTAAAACAAGATGGTCATAGTTTACAGGCATTTTACAGACAGTGATGTGAGATTCTTGGAGAACACCCTTGATCTGATGATAAACATGGCAAGGTGTCACAGATATAGCTCATAAGAAGGCACCTGGAAACTACAGGGACAATGGAAGAAATATGAGAAGTCAAGGCAATAACCAAACACATGGATGAAATGGAGTAAAAAAATAAAAACAAAAAAATAAATAAATGAAGTAAATAAATAAAAACAAATGCAAATTCTTTTCTCTTTGGCCTGGCCTATTCCTTTTTATTAGGCATCACCAGGCTATGTATAAGCAAAATCTATCCATTCATTCATTCAGTTATTTATTTATTAGCATTTTTATTCCATCCTAGATACAAAGGGCAGGCAACAGTGTTAAAAAAAACATTTATAATATATAATGTTATAATATATATGTTATTATATTAGGAGTGTGCTTGAATACAATTTTTGACATTCAATTCATAATGAATCAAATATTCAAAAATCCAAATTCATACGAATAAAGAAAAATGAATGTCTAGACATTCAAACCAATGCAAATACATTCATATCTCTTCATCTAAATATTCAATACATACCCAATGTACATCCCATATCCATCCCATATGTATTATTCGTACGAATACTAATGTATGAATAAGTGAACATTCAATTTGCATAGGAAAATCCAAATTCGCCCGAATTCGCATGAATAACAAATATTCATGCACATCCCCAGTTTTTATATATTTATATAAACAACAGTATATATTAGAACAATACCAGTGTCTGAAAAGTGGAAAGATAACATGTATCCCCCTTTAACCATTTAAAAGTCTCACCTGCCATGAAACCTTCAAGCAGAGGGCAGGATAAAAATGCCAATTAATTAATTAATTAAACCAATGGCCAGTGCCAGTTTAAACACGCAGTAAAGACCTCAGCTGAACAGGATGGAAAATAAATACTTTCCTCCAGTAAGAAACAAATAAACAAGAAGAAGAAGACAAGGTCAGTGAGGCACAGAAGGCTTCCCATTCCGCAAATCACACTGCATTTATTAGAACTCCGCTTTTTATTACGGCAAGCCCAGCATGTTTTGTATGCACTGGATTTCCTCCTTCTGATCACAACACTCCGCTACTTCATAGCTTTCCTGTAACTCTTTAATGACACACGGCCTAATTGCTTGGAACGGAAGCAAGGAAAGCACATGCTCTATCCATAGCGCTAACCCGCTCGGCAGCAGCTGGAAGCAACTGGCAGAACACACAAGGTATCGTGGTTCCTTCCCAGTTCTAATCACCAATTATGACTCTTATTAGCCAAAATTGGCAGTTCATCTACTCCAGCATCAGCTAAGAGGGACTCAAAATGGACCTCTGATGTCCCCGTTTCCACTCCAGTGGGTGCCTGTCATCCAGAGGCACGGAGGAGGTAAGGTTTTGTCTCCGCTAAGGTAACTACACCTGACCTTACAACAATTTACAAAGGAAATACCTGCTTAATGTCAGCCAGAGCGCCGTTTCTTTTACCACTTGCCACGGCTCTGCAAATTAGAGACAACAGGATAAATCTATGACCAGCTCACTAGACACTTCATTAAATCACTGTTCTCTTGCCTTGTAGAGCACTAATAGAATCACAGCCCTCGTTAGCTGCTGAATAAAAGATCAATCACATACTCCGAGAGAGTTCCTGCGACCGGCTTCCAGAGGAAACAAGACGGTGGGGGGATGGAGACCGAGAGACAGACATATTTAGGATCATCAGTGAGATTTTGAATGGCCTCTCTGCAAGTTGGTTAAATTACCTTTTCCACCACTGACTCAGAATGCAATACTCAGAGGAACTTGTTAAGTCTGCTTTCTAAAGCTGCTCTCTAATATATGACTACTAGGCCCTGGTCAAAAGTTCATAATGTGCATATGTAAAAAGGTACTAAATTGCCGGAGGGCCAAAACCAGAGGAGTTTAATTGCGGCAAAATGCTGAAAATGGTCTACGGAGAGTTCTTCTTTGGGGATATTGCTGGCATCGGCTGATTGAAGTTTGGAACATAAAAAAGCAATGTAACAACATTTTCTTAAATGCAATTGAACTGTGGAACAGTTGGTCCTGCACAAATGCTATTTTGAGAGGAAGTGGGGAACCCTCTTCAGATTCTGCTAAAATAAACAAAGAACCAAGAGCTACTTAACTTCATAATTGAACACAAAAGAGGGTGAAAAATTGATCACACGCTGACGATTTCCTGCCAGACTCGGTCTGCTCTACACGCATCACAAGGAATGTTCAAGGGTTGAATTGCCCTTCAGACCAGCACATAGAGCAACCTGAGCAGATGAGTTATTCTGGAAAGAATAAACACTTGAAGAAGAAGATATGAAGGAGTGTTCCCACAAATGCATTTGCGGAAGCAACCTGAACGTATCAGCAGTAGACAAATGACAGTTGAGGGAGTGCTAAACCCGGCTGCTCCGCGCTGATTGCAGGCCTGAACATGGCGATGGATGAATCTGACAGTTTTCATTTCCCACAAGTTTCCCATTTTATCAAGTCTAAAGTTTGATGTGGTCCAACCTCACAATTGTCTTGTTTTTAAATTTGCTTTTTGAAAAGGGTTCTAAAATACACCCAGGCCGTCTTTGTATTGTATGCTTTTTTTTTTTTTTTAGAAACACCAGTTCAGTCATAGACAGAGAGGAAACTGTGACTTCCCTGATGAAGTGAATTAGCACACTAAAGTTGGATCCACTCATTGGTGTGACTCCAATACCTTTGCATCGTGACAACCTTCTGCTCAGTTTTGGAACACGGAGGCATCTCCTGGGTTCTTCCAGAACAAGGTCCTTAGTCTGCCTGTACACCCGATTAAACAGGTCTACAATAGATCCAGATTAAGGGTGTCTTAAGACTGTGGTCACACTTTTCCTTTAAACCTTCTTCAGTCTATCTTCAGCGAAGGAAAACCCACTACCTCCCATGGCAACCTATTCTACTGACTATTCCATTTCTAACCATTTTATTTGTGGACTTTCCACTCTCCATTGGACTTTCCTGAATGGAAAATCCACAAACGAAATGGATAGAAATGGAAAGGTGTGTGCTCCAAGACCTGGAGATGGACTGAAGAAAGTTGAAAGTGAAGGTGTGACCATGACCCTAGTCTGTCTCTGTCTCTGTCTGGAGTGGACAGAACCAGACCAGCATGGCATGGAGACTCCCTGATCCACATTAACATGTGGGTGAGAGGCCTGCAATCTGAATTAAGGGTCTCCTTAGTTTAGATCACCAGTCAGTGCAGACAGGATACCTCACAAACTCTTAGATACAATGAAATGATGTTTAAAAGTTTCTTATGTTGATTCTCTCTCTTTCCATTTTTTTCTTCATAGATCACCATGACCTCCTCCTCCCACTTTTTTTTTATTTTCTAAGTTTATAACGTTAAAATTATTTATTGGCATCACATGATTTAGCCATGGAAATATACCCACTAGAAATACCACATTGTAGATTATCCCTCTCTGTGTCAAAAAACTTTGAGTTATGTTTCGTTAATGGGAGCATCAGAGGAAGAAAAAATAACACATACAGAAAAATACAAATATAAATATAACATTTGAAATATTTCACTGTTTGAGAAACTCATGTTACTATTGACTACAACATACGAATCCAAGATGAATCCGTTCTAGTTTTTTACATGAAAAATTATTTGCACGCATTAAAAATGAGTTGGTTTATACCTGATATATCATCTAGGTTCTTATATTTCTCTCTTTTTTGCAGGATGTTTTCCTATTTAATACAGTTCCTCAAGTAGTGCATATGGATTTCTGTCATCCACAGAAGCGTTTGTGATGTCAATATTGGTATTAACTGTAAAGATATTTGGTGCCCCTAAAATAATGAATGGTCTTTCCCTGTACTCTTTGTATTTGTCATCCAATTGCCAAGAAGAGATTGATATTACTAATCTGAAAATTCTAGTAAAGGCAAAAGTAAAGTGCAACAAAATGGCATTTTTCTTCCTCTGCAAAACAAACCCCTAAATTGTAAACGTATGTAAATGATCTGCATTTTCACCGGGTCAATAATGGCCATGATAAATGTCCATTTATTTATTTACCACCAAGTGATCGATTTATTAATATTTATTACGTTTTCTCCCACAAGTGAAGGAGGTCAATCATTCCATAAAACACATTGTAAATCAATGCAGAAAAGATCATACAACAGTCTTGAGTGCTAACAAAACGAGTCTGGTTATTTTCTGTTTTCGTTTTTCTTTTAACCACAAGTTCCGATGGATCATTTTCCCAGAAGAGCAGTAAAGCAGGTTTTCACCCCTAGATCCCAGGGCTATCCCAGAAATCAGTGCTGAATTCAAAGAAATATTTGTGCGCATCCCTAGTCAGACCGGAAGATGGACAGAAGAAGGTTTAAAGAGAAGTGGTGAGCAGAGCCGTAGTGGCCCTGGAATTCTTGGACTATGCGTGCTGAAGAACGGCAATCGAGCTTTCCCTGAATATTTCATTTTCTAAATACGGCGCAGCAGTTCAGAAGTCTGCTAGAAATGCAGCGAAGAGCTACATCAAGCACGATTTGGAGAAACTCTTGAAATGTGGCAGGATACGTAAACATCTTGGGACATTTATTGCAAACAAGGCATGCACAGAATGTGGGTTTTAAACAAGAGTTATGCAAAATGTTAGTGCAGCCCGGCAAAAGTAGGAAGTGTTGATGAATGAGGCACAATAGAACAGGTAGTGATTGCACTTAAGTTAAAGTCCTGAAACTTTTTCTGAAATAAAGAATATTAAAATAGTACCATACCAAAACATACCATACTATAAGCGCTGGAAACTTTCCCTTTTTCTGTTACCCAGATAATCTGTTTTAGGCTTTGCTCTAAGAGGAGGGACTTCCACTTCTGTATTGGTTGGACACTCTCACTGTTTACTTATTGTCCTTTTTTTTGCCCATAAAGTCAAAAGAGACTTCTCTCAATACTTCAAATAAATAAAACATCCAGCTGCACAAACACTATATATTCAGCGAGATGACTTTGGCTTCTTATGGAATATTTGACTTTCCCTGGAATGTAAATGATTAAAGAGAACCCATCGTGTGCAACCAATTGGGAAAAAGGTTTATAGTGTGATGGTATTTTTACAGTGACGGCATGAACAGAAATAAAGAACTGCATAACCCACCACCCCAGAAGGCCACAAAGAAGTTGTAGTCGGAATTATTATACAAAATGGCCAAACCGCTTTTTGTGTCTCCGATGGCATGTAGACCTTCTCCGGTTGCACCGACAGTGTTTTGGCTGGCTGAACCCAAGCCATTTTGGAAATGTACTCATTGTACAGTGGATCGTTTCATGCTTACATTTCCTGTAGGGTCATATATTTCAAGAGGCCTCCAGAACCAAGTCAAGTGAAACCAGCCTGGGGACTACATAAGGAGCCCCCTCAACTAGTAGTGAAGCTCAAATGAATGTTGACAGTCCCTTGTGCTTCTATCAGTCATAAATACCAACTTCAAAAGGAGGAGAATGAAATGAAGATAAGAGATGAGAGAGAGAGAGAGAGAGAGAGGGAGGGAGGGAGGGAGGGAGGGATGTCAGTGTTGTTGAAGGCGCATAGGGGAGAACCTGAAATTGTGCACACTTGTTCTTCAACTTCTTGAAACTTGATGGCAAAATGACAAATGAATGTAAAATGCTGAAGATCAAAGGGTGATTTGCCACCATGCTGTGCACTTTGACCTTCGTCCATACCCCATGCTCTCTGCTACTCTTGGAGACTGGTGGAACTTCTGAAGGCCATCGGCAAATATCTACAACTGCCAAATATCCATACTGTTTTTCTTTTTATCAATCTTATTTATTCACTTCCTTTCCCTTTCAGATGCAATATCTGTTGGGTAATGGTAGCATAGTCTCTTCTCCTGCATTTTCATTTTTAATTGAGATTACCTGCCAGGATCCGAGGTTTACTCCCATTTGTTCCAGGAGACTCCTTGATTTCTTTCCCACAGGTTGGGACATGCAAGAACTTAGCTCAGATTTTCGCCTCTCATTTAAAAATAATAAACGTTTTGCATGCCTGGGAGTACGAGGAAGAGGAGAAATCTGAAGGCTACAATACTCAAAACTTTAAAACACCACAGCTTCAGAATTAAATCACTGCTTGAAAAACAGTTACTCTTAATTCCCTTTATGTACAACCTAAAATCTAAAGATGTTCAGCTACTGCAAGGGCGCTATACCCAGCCATGATGAAGAGACCTTTCTGATTATGATAGAACTCCACCACAGTACCAATAATATGTCTCCATAAAATAAAAACCAGCCCATGCGATGCAAGCACCAAATTAGAAGCATAACTCAATCATCTCAAATTTCTCAGCATTTTAAAGCAAACGGATTCGAAAACTCGCTTCTCCAAAACACAGCTAAGCTCTCGCTGCCTTTTGAAGTGAGTGTTTCTCTGCCCTCCAACCTGCCAACACAAACATCTTCTTTTAAGAAAGACCTGTAGCTCCTCGTTTTTGGAAACAAGAATACATAACCAGAGGCTAACCATACAATTATTCCTTTTAAACCTTCCCAACGATTTTTTTAAAAATAAAATACATTACTTTCCCTCCGTGTTCATAAGAATTTCACAGCATTCCTTCACAATACTGCCAAAGCTTATTGTTTTCTGCACCCTGATACTTTATTCTTTCACGCTTCTGATTCGCAACTCAAGAGAAATTCATCTTCCCCATGGGGGTGGCCACACCTTCACTTTGAACCTGCTTCAGTCCATCTTCTGATCACGATGGGCACACCTATTTCATTTGTGGACTTTCCACCCTCCATTTGGGCTTTCCTCAGTTCTGGTTTCCACAGGTCTCAACTGTTACAGTGCACTAACCCGTTTTCATTATTTGGATGGGATCCAGAGAGAAGACAAATGGGGGCCGAACAGTACTATAATGGGTGGAACCTGCCTGCCTTTGTCCCTTTCACCCAATAATTATTAAGAAAACTGCTCCATTCACACACCGCACTGAACTCTGCTGATTGGCAGAACCTTATTCTATCAGAGGATGGGGGGAGAGTTGAGGCAATTCAGAGGGGTGGAAAATTGAACAATCATGTACCAAACTGAGGATGACCTGAGGAAGGATCAGCAAATATTGGATGTGACTGATGCTAGTCTTCAGTCCAGTTTAATAAGATGGACTATTTCAGTAAGGTGTGGCCACGGCCCCAGTACCACATATACACACAAACACACAACACACAACTGTTTATCAAGAGGAAATCATATCCTCCAGCCATGCAGGCTCCTTTATATACAAAAAGTCTCGCCAAACTCAGCTGTGGGGAAAGCTGCTAAAAGCTGGTGGCACAGAGCATCGACTTACCAGTGACTTGGTGAACGGGCGAGCCAACATGAAGAGCAGGGAATAGACCCACCAGTTGCGATGGAAAGACGTGTAGACCATGTTCCCAGGGTGCACTGCATTTGAGGTCACTCCATGGGGAGAAAGGCGGCGATTGAGCTCACTAGACACAAGGATGTTGCAAAGCTTTGACCGATTATAGGCCAGCATAGCCCAATAATCTTTCTTTGCTGGTGAGAGCAAGTTGAGGTCAAGCTTTCCTGAGTTGTCTTTAATCTCTGTGAACCTTTGAGAAACAAAAATGAATCGTCTTAAGCAGCGGTTCTCAAACTGTGGTTCGGGACCCCTTTGGAGGTCGAACTACCCTTCCAGAGGGGTCACGACAAGTCTCCCACTGCCCTTCCCTCCCCTCTCCCAGCTGTCCTGCCCTTGTGGTTGGGGGTCTCCACATCATGAGGAACTGCATTAAAGGGTTGCAGCATTAGGAAGGTTGAGAACCACTGGTCTTAAGCAAAAGAATATCCTTAGTTGCACACAGTCTATTCTACGAACATCAAAGGCATATGAAGACGTAGCTGTGTTAGTCTGGATCGGTAATCAAGGGGATCTAGTATCCCCAATAGGGAGAAAGAAGCTGGTAGCCTGAGCTTTCATAGACTAGACTAAGCCTAGTTCATCAGATGCATAGCATTTTTTTTCTAGATTATACAGCAAAATGGAGGCCAACAATAATGCAGGGTCAGTAGCAAGGATGGCAATGCTTCTGGCAGCCATTGGGAGGGGTGGGAAATGTTCGTCACCTTTCCAAACTGTGAATGTTCAAAACTTCACATTAAATCAAACACTGGCTATTTTTGAAGACTGACTTTCACATGCAAAGCAAAAGTTTTTGTTCCTTTTTTCAAAGCATTGTTACCTTCAAGGCAGCTGCCCAGTCACCTCCAGAGTGGATTCGGATTGGATCTGGATTGGATTCAGATCATAGTTAATTGGATTTGGATTGGACTGGATTGGATTGGATCAGATTCAGAGGTGCAAGTGGTGACAGCAAGGATTCCAAGAGATTTCAAAGCCTAGCACATTTGAAATGCCTCCATTCTCACGAATGCAACCTTACTCTTTATATGTACGTATATGTAATTTATATATCTATATGTATTATGGATGTGTACAAGTGGTTCTTTTGACATTCGATTCGTAATGAATCGAATGTTAGAAGATCCAAATTCATTTGAATAATACCATTTGAATGCAGTAGGATTCTAATCAATATTAATGTATTTGTACAAATTTGTATCATTATCCAATATGTATCCAATACGAATGAGTACGCATCTGATACATATCCCACAACAAATCTGTACTCTGAAAACGTCAAATCCAACCTGAATCTGCTTTTAATCTGTTGATGCACGTCGAATGCAATCTGGATCCATTGCAGATGTGTGGGGCAGGCGCTTTCCCACCTCCCCAGTTTGACGGGTGTTAGAACAATTCGTACGAACGTCCAAAACATTTGTATTCATACAAATGTTAATGTACGAATGTCGTAACAGTCGATTTGTGTACGAATATCCAAATTCATACAAATTCGGATGGATAATAAATAATACAAATATTCATGCACATCCCTAATATGTATATGTATGGGTATTATATATGTGCGTGTTAGCGTTGCACCTTCCCTATAGAAACTCCATTTACCTGTGTTTTTTTAAATGATTTTTTTTTGTCTAACTTTTTATAAACCATTAATTGAATTAAGCAGAAAATACAACAATTCAAGATCAAAGATTCTGGCTTCCGAAGCTGAGTAAGAGGACAACCGCCATCATTTATCTCCCCTACGTATTGCTTCCGGCGCATGAGGTGTGACATGCATTGGAGCTCAAGTGCCCAAATGACCGCACGTGAGATTTCCGTTTCTTAGAATCTTTTCAGATTAAAAATTGATGGCTAGAAATGCTGGAAATACGCCGTCAATAGCCTTAAAGGTATAAAAGATGAATGCGAACAAAGCCAGAATGAGCTCTGGCAGAGTCTTATGTTTTTAAGTATACCCATGGCTTGTCTGAGCACAAATCAAAGTAACTAGTTGATGTTTTTTAATTGGGTCTGACAGAGTCATTAAACACCAGCTGTTTGTTTCTTCCACTCTCTTTTTTTAAAATAATAGCAAGGTAACAAATGAATGACGACTTTTACATGAAAAATATTTTTCTTCTAACTAACCAACACCTTATAATTGGGACTTTTTTTAAAAAAAAGTAAAACATCTGACTTATTATAGGATACAAGCCACAGAATCATTTAAAGGACAGTGCATATTTTTAAAAGGTGCAACCTGTTTTTCAAAATTTTGTTTCCTGTCCCCCACTAGTGCAGATAGAGCCAAGCTTTGGAAAACCCATCATGCATGGCCTGGCCACCAGCTGCACTCAGGTGGGCCACTTTAAAGGCAAGAATCAGTATGCAATGACCACCCAAACCAGGCTCCAAAGTCAGACAAGCAGCAGAGAAGTTAACAATAGAGATGTACCCAAAAGTTTTTCCTTGTTCAATTCAAACCAAATCAAATGCGAGGAACTCTGCATTCATTCAGATAGAACCGCTTCAAATGTGGCAGGATTCAGATTTGTTCTGAATATTCTTCAAATGCTATTTGAATCCCTGTCATCAATCACGCCTATGGATCCCCTACAAATCCTCTGTTAATGCTTCAAATCCTGTCTTTTTTTTAATTTTATTTAAAAATACAATTAACAGCAATAGTACAAATTCCACTGTGGATCCACTTTGAATCTGCCCGGGATCTGCTGCAGGTGTGAATGGGCAGCCATTTTGCCACCTTCAAACAAAGCTTCTAAGAAATGTATAGAAGCATTCAATTCACTTTCAGATGTCAACCTTTGAAGGAAGCCAACATTCAATTCAAATTCAAATGTATGAATTTGAATGAATTTTGAATGTGGCAAATATTCATGCCCATCTTTATTCTATTTTTATTGAATCGAATGCAAGAAAATTCATATTTGTTTAAACAGATCTCCTTTGAATGCAGTGGGACATGGATTCAATACGAATATTCAATCCCATGTGAATCCCGTACAAAGGAATATGAACTTCTGGTGAGCTGTTGCAGGTCCTAGGTGCGAATGGGCCAAATCAATGAGCGGGACAGAGCCCACTAAAAGGTAAGAGCGAACGGGGCCCAGGTTTCCACAAACGTGTCTAAACTTCCACAACAACACAACTGCAATGTCCTTCCAGAGTTGTTTTCCAGCCTTCACATCCAGGCTGGCTGTAAGACTTTGTGAAGACAGAAAAAGGCGAGCAGCTGACAATTCGGTATAATCTCCCATTAAATAACAGCTCATTTATACATCTCCCAGTGTGCCCTCCACATCTGGCAAGTGATCAGAGCTCACAGATTTATTTCTAGTGCTAAACCTGTCTGCCCTGCAGTTGCCTACTTCCCTTGTAATAGGAACCCTTGGGTTGTTTTCACAAACCTGGTATGATTTGCAAAGATAAAGGCATCTGAAATATCCCCCCCACCTAATTACTAGACGCTTCATGTCTTAACACCATGAAAGATTACGCTGGCCATTTCCTAAGTCTTCCTTTCTCATCATCAGCATGTGTCATGTATACACTAAGCCCTTGTGTTGGGAACTGATAAAGGGGTTTGGGCTGGCCTTTGCTGGCCTCTTCCTACCACATCCCAAGGGTTACATTTTAGGGAATCATGATTTTAGAAGTAAAGCTTCACACACACGCATGGCCGGCCTCAACACAAAGGGAAAGAAGGAAGCTTGGAAAAGTTTGTGAGTTCTTCTTCGGCTATGACAGAAACACTAGTTTTGCAGTATGCATTAGGTAATAGGAGTCCTCAAAAGGCTGAAATATTTTCAAGCATTGTTGTTTAGCATTTTGATAAAACATTTGAATTGAATGCAAGAAAATTTGTATTCAAATATTTATTTATTTATTTATTTATTTATTTATTTATTTATTTATTTATTTATTTATTTATTTATTTATTTATTTATTTATTTATTTATTTATTTATTTATATTCTGCCCTTCTTCCATGATGGGACCCATGAATGGATCCCCTTCAAATGGAGTGGGATTCGAATTCAATACAAATTTTCAATCCCATAAGAATCCCATATGAATGAATATAAATGCATATGAACCCCATACAAATCCCATAGGAAGCTTCATACAAACGTACCGAAACATTCAATTTGAATTTGAAAGTTGAGCTTTAAATATTCCAACATTCAATTTGAATTTGAATGTTTGAATTTGGCCAAATTCGTATGCGTTTCAAATGTTACAAATATTCATGCACATTCCTAGCTGACAATTAACATAAAGACCTGCTTCAAGGCAACATGAGAAACAGTCATCAGAAGAAGAGGAGGAGGGTTAGGAGTGGCTTTTATACCCCACTTTTCTCACTCTTAAGGAGACTCAAAATGGTTGACAAACCTTCTCTCCACAAGAGACACCCTGGGGCTGTTGGTGCTCAAAAAGAGAGCTGTGACTTGCCCAAGGTCACCCAACTGGCTTCATGGAGGAGTGCAGAATCAGACCAGGAGACTGCCAGAGAAGAGTCTGACATTCTAACCACAAAACCAAACTGGCTCATGAGATGCTGTAAGAATTAGAAGATGAGAACAGAAGACACTGGGAATTTTCTGGCCCCAAAATACTTCCCAATGGCAGGTTGCACGGTCCAAGTCAGAACTGACCTGTGTGATTCTGAGGAAACCATGATGACCCTTGCTGGAGCTGAGCGACGGAGAACGCCTTCAAGGAGCTGGATGAGATAAAAATGTCCCAAATGATTCACCTGGAACGTAGTTTCCAGACCATCTTCAGTAAGTTGCCAAGGGAGTCCCAGAACAGCAGCATTGCACACCAGCACATGGAGAGACCTTTAGAAACAAAAGTTAGATTGATAACCAAAAATGCTGAATAAAGAAATTTGAAATACATTGTGTCTTGTTGCTAATTAATCCCACAACACTGTCATCACTGATTGGTCCATCATTTTATCACTCTAGAACAGGTGTGCATGAATGCAATTTTTGGCATTCAGTTTGCAACAAATCAGATGTTCAAACATTTGTATTGGTATAAATGTCCAATGTCAAATGTCCGGACATTCTATTTGATACAAATGCATCTGTTCGTATTCATTCATTCGAATATTTGATACGTATGGATGCATATTCGATTATACGCATCTGTACCCGCCCCGTATTCATCCTGTACAGATCTGCATGGAGTGCCTACGGCTACTCACGGGATATGAATACTACAGTACAAATGTCCGGAGATACAATTCATTTACAAATGTTCAAATTTGTACGAATAAGGAATAATATGAATATTCATGCACATCCCTACCCTAGGACACAGACTCAGTGGTACTGGACCCCTTAAATACTTAAATACGTCTTGACTATAATTAATCCTACCTACTGCCATTGCAGTACCTGCCTAGGGAGCTTTCTCCATATGAGGTGGTAGTGTCCTTGCTGTCAGGTATATCGAAAACCATGTAAACAGAAATTATATCCATACTTAAGGTACCAGTTGATTGGACACCGTTAAGAAATTAGGCTTTTGTTCCACTCACCGAGCACATTCGGATGTCCAAATAATTTGTATGAATAATTCAAAACATTCGAATCGTTCAATTGTTAAAAATGAATGTATAGACATTATATTCGGGTCAAATTTTGAATGTTTTGAATATTCTTGCACATCCATAGAAGACGAAACTGAAGTACAATTAGCAACTGAAACCGTGCAGGTTTGGATTGACATAACAACCACCACCACCACCCAGTGAGACATCTGAGTTCAGCCCAAGTCCAAAGGCAGAGGTTGATTCTGAAAAGGAAAAAAAAAAAGCTGGACTCATCATCAAACACTTTGCTTGAAGGGGAGGGATGCGCATGGATTATTTTCTGTATACATTCAGGGAATGGAAGCCAGTGTCCTGCCTCCATTTGGAGCCACTGACTGTATCTGCAACCTAACTCACTGCATTCAAAACTTCAGATTCTCATGGAGACAATTAAAATCATGGTGGAAAATGGGAAGGATGAAAGCGAGTTGTTAAGCCTTCTCAGCAAAGAGTTGGATATGTGCAGATAGAAACAGGCAGACATTTACATTTGCTCCAAAGTACCATCTATGGGTCAAGAAAGGGGGCTGTGTGGCCTTAATCAATGTATTTTGTTCAAATTCCAAGTCATTATATTGATTGCTATTGCCCTTTGTAATATTGTTCATGGTTTTATTATTTTAAATTAAATTTTTAATTAAAATACTATGCACACATCTCCTTTAAAATTTCTCTCATTAACCATTAAGCTATAAAACCACAAAATGCTTACTACATTATTTGCAGCAAAAGATATTTTAACAGTACATATTAAATCATAAATATTTTACATGCTTATCGCACCAATATGCCCCTCCTGGCTGGTTAGAACTTAGACAAAAAACAAAACATATAGAGAAGAGAAATTGAGACATAATGTGTTTTGTTTGCTTTTAAAGAATCATCCTTCTTTTCAGGACATACCACATCCATATCAGCAGTTGCAAAAAGCAACTATATTATTATTATATTATTATTGTTGTTGTTAATTATCATCATCATCGTCATCCTTGTTAAGTCACCTCTTCTGGCAGCAAATTCAACAGAAGAAGAAGAAGAGTTGGCTTTCCTACTCTGCTTTTCTAACCATTTAAGGGGACTCAAAGCGGCTGACAAACCTTCTGTTCTTCTCCACACAACAGACACCCTGTGAGGTAGGTGGGACTGTGACAGCTCAGAAGAGAGCTGTGACTCTCCCAAGGTCACCCAGCTGGCTTCATGTGGGAGCTGAGGAACCAAACCCAGTATTCCCAGATAAGAGTCTGGCTCCCTAACCACTAGACAACACTGCCTGAAGAACCAAGTCATAATTCCTAGTGCTACCTTCTGAAACTGACTCTAGAGGTAGATTGAACCTCAGTGTCCCCTATTCCAATGAGCTAGACTTCCAGAATAACGTGATGGTTGACAGGATCCAACCAAGGAGAGGTAACAAAAGAACAAGGGATATATATAAATATAGGGCAATAAATGCTACAGTGGGATATAATCATTCCTTTTCATTCTTATCTGCAGTTTAGCAACCATTCCTTTTGGCAAAATGCAAGTAAAATCAAAATGTGTCACTGTCCCTGAAGTATGAAAAAAGAGGGATTGCTTATTTTGCATTCTGTCATTTCTATTCTTCTCTCTTTTTTTTTAATTTGGAGCGCCTATGGCTAAACAAAGCCTGTAAAAAGAAATGTTAACATTTCCCATCATTATTCATATTGAGCATAAAATGTTTCAGTGTGTCAGGAAGGAGTAAGATAAAATTATTGTAATCCAAATAGTAATCTCTTGGAGTTAGTTTTGACAGCTTTAAGTTTTAATTGTAATTTAAGGCAATCAAAACTTTAGTTCAGTTGTAGAACCAGCAGAAAAAGACTAGAGCAATAATAGTAGTAACGGGGAAAGTCAGGCTGTAACATATTGTTCAAAGTTTTGGAAATTCTGGAATATCCAAATATAGGCACCTTAGCTGAACCTAGGGGGATCCACCAGGAAGGAGGAGGAGGAAGAGAGTTGGATTTTCTACTCCACTTTTCTCACCCATTTAAGGAGCCTCAAAACGTATGACGAACCTTCTGATCTTCTCCCCACAACAAACACCCTGTGAGGCAGGTGGGGCTGTAAGAACTCAGAAGCGAGCTGTGATAGCCCAAGGTTGCCCTGCTGGCTTCAAGGTGGAGAGCAGAATCAACCCCGGTTTTCCCAGATAATAGTCCGGCTCTCTAACCACTAGACCACTGCAGTAAAGCCACTATAGCAGAGGTCTCTGCCCCAAGGACCTGCCTATGAACAAAAGGAAGCCCAGCCAAAGGCTCAGACGACTAGCAGATACTGCAGGCAGGATTAAATACAGCTTAAATCCAGCATTCCTCCAATATGAACTTTTACTCTGCTGATGTGAAAATAAAATATACTTGTACAGTTATTGGTGCAAAGAGCGTATTTACTCATGTTGGCTGAAAAGAACCTACAGAACAGAGTCTCCTTTTCGGACATAAACCTGATCATAAAGCTGTAAATGTCAACTTTAGAACTTCATTCATATTCATGGGTATCTGTCATAGTCCCTTGAACAACACCGGGAGGTATCTGCACTCTCGTGATTGCAAATGCTATCATAAGGATACAAAATTCTTAGTGTGAATACTTACATTTTCTTGGATTTGAAGGCTTCAGCGAATTCTTGCACACTTTGCAGGGATGCAAGATCCAGCACCATGGCTTCCACTTTGGCTTTATGCTAAAAGGGAAAAGAATGGGGAAAAATATAGACAATTGGAACAGCTGGATTCCCAAAAAATATTGCATTTAACAGGAGGATGTCCTATTCAAAGCGCTTTCATTACCACAGAGGGTAATCTGATGTGCCAAGTATAATACAGTAGTATCCAAAATCTGAAGCGCTCAGAAACAGGGATGTGCAAGAATAGTCAAAATATTCATTATTTCATCGAATTCAGCCAAATTTGGAGATTCAAATTCAAACCAAATGTCAAGACTTTCATTTTTTATACAGTGAATGTATCCTGGACCTGTTTTTTTCTGTATTATGCTGAACTCCTTTCCCCCCCTTTTCCCCTTTCTGAATTATTTTAAAGCATTTTCCCCAAAATTCCCATGTACAGTCTACTGTACAGATCCCCATAATTGCACTTTTAAATTATCCCCGCTTTTCAGTTGTTGCCACGTAAGTTCCAAACAGTGGCTAATTAAAAACAAACAAACAAAAGACTTTATGCTTTAAGTTTCTATTGACCTCGCCGAGTATACAAAGCGATGTTGATTTCGGATGTAATGAAACAAATTGTGCCGTTTTCTTCACCCAATTCTAGACACTTTTTGGGCAGAAGTTGCGGTTCACAGGGCAATTCCAACACAGATGAAAAACAGTGCTGCAACTTCATCTCATCCCCACCAACATTTTGGTGATGCATTGTGATTAATTAGACTCATTTTTTTCCTGGGCGTGATGTGTCATCTCCGTGGAATCTGGTGCCCCCTGAAGTGGGAAGAGCATGGTGGGCCTGAAAATTGGTCCCCAGTCTACAATAGGGAGAATGCAGTGCATTCATCAATTATGTTCTAGCATATCTTCTCTTGATGACTGAGGGGGGATTTGTTTTGTTTTGAAGCGGACATTTTTCGTGGTCCAATTAATCATAAAGAAGCCATTTTACTACAGAACATTTGAACATTTACTAGGACTTTCTAGAAACTGTGACACTAAAGAGTGTTCAGAAGGACTGAGTTGAAGCCATAATATTAAAAAGATAACAAATAAGATGTGTTTATATTGTTGGTCTTGAATAAAACATTAGCACTGAGACAGAAGAAAACTCTCATCTGTGATTCCCCCTCTCCACGTTATATCATGGTAGTTCAGTTTTCTTCCTGAGACGTAAAGTAATTGATATTAAGAACATTGGTAATAGGAACCTAGGAGGAGCCCTGATGGATCAGCCACAGTCCATCTAGCCCAGCATCCTGTCTCACACAGTGGCCCACCAACTGCCCATGGGCATCTCAAGCCCGAGACAAAGGCAAAATCTTTCCCTGCTCTCAAATCCCAAAAAATGGCCTTAGAGGCATCCTGACCATCTCTTCAGCCTGGAGGTGCTACCTAGCCATCATAAGAACATAAGAACCTAAGCAACACAGCCCGTCTAGTCCAGCATCCTGTTTCACACAGTGGCTCACCAATCAAGACATCTCAAGGAGAAGTTGAGAGTGAAACCATCGCCTGGTCACTTTGGTCTTGGTACTAGGTTGAATAGTTTGACACACAGACAAGATAGATAGATAGATAGATAGATAGATAGATAGATAGATAGATAGATAGATAGATAGATAGATAGATAGATAGATAGATAGATAGATAGATAGATAGATAGATAGACAGACAGACAGACGGACGGACGGACGGACGGACGGACGGACGGACGGACGGACGGACGGACGGACGGACGGACGGAACTTTTATCTATATCCTCTCATTTTCCCAAAGGGACTCAAAGCAGCACACAAGAGTTGACAATCAAATACAATAAAACACACAATTCAAAAGGTTATATTGTTATAGAAATTTCAATGATCAAATAACAAGCGATATAAAACATATAAAAACACATGACTGGCTTGGGTTCCATATGAACCAAACCAGTGGTTTTAGGTTTGTACGTATCCCTACTTTTTTCCCCTTCCTTCTTATGCTTTTGACTTTCCCCACCATAGACATGGGGACGGGTCATTCCTCATTCCTCCCTCTGCTTGCTGGTCCCATGAAGCCCTTTTGTTCCTGCATGATTTTCTTTCCTTCAACGCTTTGCTGGCCCCAATGTGACTTCACTTCCTTCGTTTTTCCTTGGTTATTTTAGAGGATTGCTCCTCTCTGCCAAAGTTTTTTAAAAAGTTATTAAAAAGTTAATTTATTTCTCCTATGTGTCTTTTTCATTAGTAATACTGCACATGCTTCATTTACTGTTTTATCAGTCAGAAATTTATTGAAATTGACTGCTTCAGAATTATCTGCAGTGTTCTCCTTCCTCCATTTCACTAAGACGTGTATGAAGAACTTTCACTGCGTCCTCTGATTCCGATATTGAGAGCTGGGGATGGGGACAAATGTGCCTTGGGCACCTGCCAAGAGCAGAGAAATATAAAAGGCAGGTATCTCATCTACCTGGAAATCCTACAGCTGTGGTGCTTCAATTAAAGACAGCCAAAAATTAACAAAGAGTCAGAGTTTTGAAGACGTAGTTTTGCAGTCAAACTCTTTCCCCAGATAGGAACAGAGTCTGAATCAGTGCCATCTACACTGACGCCACATCCACACATCTCCAAAGGCTAGGGATGAATTTGTTATGGCATCCTGCTGAAAATCAACACACCTACTTCACGCCCCCCCCCCAGATGCAAAATTCGTAAAAAGTTGGCGGAATTCAGATATTTGTGTCCGAATCGAATATTGGCACATTCAAACTTGAATTGAATGTTTCAATACAGTCATATGAAACTTCGTATTGGGTTTGTATGGGATATGTATGAGATGTGTATGCATTCATATTGAATTTGAATCCCACTACATTCAAAGTGAATGAATACTAATTTTTGCACTCAATTCAATACTAATTAAATACAAAAAAAAAATATTATGCACATCCTGACGCTCATGTTCCAGATCAGGCCACACTGGTCCATCCAATAGACGCAGTAGAGAATCTGGACCAAGTTCTCCCTTGCCGGACAAGCGAGCGATGGCAGGAAGCACAGGAGGAAACTTTGATGCAGCATAAAACATTGCATGTGTTTGTTTTTAAAGAACCATCCTTCTTAACAGGACAGATCACATCCACATTAGCAGTTGCAAAGTACAAATAAAAATTATTCTGAAACCAATTATCTATTACTATTATTAGTGGTGGTAGTAGTAGCAGTAGCAGTAGCAGCAGCAGTAGTACTAGTAGTAATAGTATCATCCTTGTTAAATCACCTCTTTTGGCAGCAAATTCAAATGCTTTGCTAAACCATTTAAGGGACTCAAAGTGGTTGACAAACCTTCTGTTCTCCCCACAACAGAACACCCTGTGAGGTGGGTGGGGCTGTGAGGGCTCAGAAAGAGAGCTATGACTAGCCCAAGGTCACCCAGCTGGTTCATGGAGGAGTGTGGAATCAAACCCAGTATTCCCAGAAAAGTGTCTGGCTCCCTAACCACTAGGCCAAACTCATTCTCCAAGAAGGTAAGTGAAGCAGGTGGTGACTTTCCTTATGGTCCATCCGAAAAGGGGAGGGGAAAGGTAACAAAATAATAGTTTTAGGTGGTGGTGGAGGGAATGATACAGGAATAAAAAAAAATCATTTTTAATAATAAAATTTGATAATGGGAACAGCTACATCAAATGCATCTAATTGCAAAGTTACTCATCTTCACTGAGCAATCATCTTTAATTTCCAAAAGTAAAATAATAATAATAAAAAGGTTAAAGAAGGAGTTTGTGGAACAGACACATTGAAACAATATTAAACCAAACCAAGGGTGCTTTGAAAGAAAAATAGTACAGTTACATAGAAAATCTATTAAAATAGCTCAGAGTATAATTGGCAAGATTTTGTACTTGTATTTAGAAAAATCTTTTCCAAAGCTGGAAGATTAACCAGAAACTAAAACCTGCTCAGTAATGTGCAATGTACCCCCAGCTTAAAACTGTTAAAAGTGAACACCGTCTCAAACAGCAGTTTGGCAGTAAACATGATTGTGCATTTATATCTCAACACTGAAAAAAGAGTCTTTTTCCAACAGGGGATTTTTCATTCTCATGCAAGTGATGATTTACATTAAATACAGGCAAAGTGTGGTTACATTTTCCTGAAGGAGAGCAAGAAGAGAAGAGAAAACACAATAAGTTGAAGCATAAAAGCTTTCTCTGCCATAATATTTATTATAATGGCATATAAAAGAGCTGAAATAAATAATAGATGACTCAAGGTAAATTCACATGATAAAGAATCTTTCAGCAAATACCATTACTTGTGGTTGCTCCAGGTTTATACACAGTTGACAACTCTTAATAAATATGTTGTGGTCCCTATAACTTATATAAGTTCTGGGAAGAAGCGGAGGAGAAAAAAGGGGGTGAATACTTTAAAAGGGACTGGACTGGGCATTAGCTAATTCACTACATAATTGCATTTATCCCTATCACATCTTTTGGGCATTGCATTTAAAAGCTGCAGTTCACCTCAAAAAATATCAGCAATAGGGGTGTACGCGCTTTTTTTGCATTTGATTCATATGTGGTAGGATTCTATTGGTACAAATTCATACAGATATCCGGAATCTAGATCTGCCATCCATCCAGAATCTACAAATATCTGATGAAATGACCACGTGTGTATCCGATAAGTATCTGAGGCGGCATATCCAATACGTGTCCAATGCGTAACATATCTGCTCTGAAAGCGTCAAACTCTCAAACTCCGGATCCGTTGCAGATGTGATAAAAAGGAACAACTTACTGGGTTTTATAAAAGAAATTCCAGGCACTTATTCCAGAGACATAGTACAGACTGAGGGACAGCGCACACTTATAAAGAGGAAATTGTATTTTATAGCTCAAGGGATAAAGTGAGTTTAAGGATAAAAGATTGTGAAGGCAACAGGGGAGTCAACAGAATTGTTTACAGACTTCCCGCCCCCTCCCCACGCCTACAGTATATAAATCCATAAGAATCGAGGTTGAGTTAACATTAGCCTAAAAGTCTAAAAAGTGCAGACAAATTAAATCCAGGCTACATTAAAATAGCGCATAGCAGTTTTGATGCATGGGTTATGACAGGCACCAATGTCCAGCAATATGTGGTAATCATGATCTCTATGCAATATGGATGAAAACAAGGAAATGCTTTTATTTCCGTTTTAGGCTATAAATATTGAAACCCCCTAATGCGTGTGCTTGGTGCAGCCGTAGAGTGTTTATGCTAGGAAGGCTTTATAAAGTCATGCATGTATTCTGAATGCCATGAGATTGCCTTTCAGTCAGCTGAATGGGGCAAATGAATCACATGGGGTGAAGCTTTCAAGCCAACCGAAGACAGGTTGCCTGTTTTGAACCTGGCTCCTCTGCATCATTTCAGGTAGCTTAATGGATGGCCATTTGGTGCCCTAGCAGAGGGAATAATTTCACACAGAGATTTAAAATTCTGCTCCTCTCCTCCTCACTGTTTTCATAAAAAGATGCTGCACGTTAGCACTCAGAATAGCAGCTTCTAGTGTTCACTGAGGAGAAGGTTATAAAACAATGGACTAATCAATAACTTTATTCATTCATTCACTCATTCTTTCATTCATCCACATACTTGATGTGGAAAACGTTTGTGGAGATTCAGAAACAACAGAGAATGAAAATCATCCCTCTGTGGTTAAAATGCCCATAGGTTAAACTGCCTGGAACAATGAATCCAGGCAGATGGGCTTTTTAGTGTAACCATGGTGTAATTGTTGAATGGCCAGAGGTGTTTCCCTCTGTTAGGTAACTGTTATATTTTGAAGCAACATGGCACTACAATTTGGTCTCATGGTTAGAGTGCCGGACACATATCTCGTAGTCACTGGGTTTGATTCCACACTCCTCCACGAAGCCAGCTGGATTGCCTTGGGCTAGTCACAGTTCTCTTCTGAGCTATCACAGCCCCATCTACCTCACAGGGTGTCTCTTGTGGGAGAAGAACATAAAGTCCGTCAGCTGCTTTGAGGCCCCTTAAGGGTGAGACAAACAGGGTATAAAAGCCAACTGTTCTTTTTCTCCATGAAGCCAGCTGGGTGGCCTTTGGGCTAGTCAGCTCTCTTTCCGAGATCTCACAGCCCCATCTGCCTCATGGGGTGTCTGTTGTGGGGAGAAGAACAGAAGGTTTATCAGCTGCTTTGAGGCCCCTTAAATGGGTGAAAAAGGTGGGGTAGAAAAACCAACAAAACTATGGCTCATTCAGCTCTCTTTCTGAGCACATAACTTCCTCAGTTGATTAAGGGAATGCAGTGGACATTACTAGGCTCCAAAGCTTTCGGGATTCTTCCATTATTTTTTTAAAATGATATTTTTTCCAAATAAAACCCCTTGTTTGTTCATCTCTTGTTTTGTTGACATTTTGGAAGCTATTTATTATTATATACTTTGTGGGACTGATTCTTCTGTTATTACACGTAGTTTCTTTACTGATTTTTTTTGAAGCAGAAATATACCAATGTTTCTTAACTTCGGAGGCATCTATTTGAGGGCTGTGAAAGTAAAAGCTGTTTGCAACAAAAATCTTAATCATGCAAATGCTATTTTCATCTATTAACTTCTTTACAAAGTTTTTTCTCTTCCTCTTCATCCTGAAATATAACTAGAATTGCTTATGAAATGCCTTCCCAAATGGGTGCCGTGGTGGAAATGGGATCATCCGGCTCACACCCAAATGGGTCCCTAATGAGTGCAAAAATGGGTACTTTCTGACAGTGGAAAAACACCCACACTTGGAATTGGTTTTGCAGAGCTGAAGATGTTCCTTCTGTGGACAAGAATCAAAGGGAGAAATATCCCCATCTTCTCCCAGGGATCTCGCTCATAAGCAACACTGTTGCCTGAAAATACAGTCATGTGCTGTGTTGCACATTAATCCTTCAAATTCTAACGGATGCTGGCAGAGGTTTAGGCTGGGATGTATTTACAAAGTGACAAATTATGTTCTATATTATACACACAGAGAGAGAAAGAGCACCCACAAATAGGCTGATAAATGTCAGCTGTGGTCATGACAAGTGGTTTATTTTTATTATACAGTAACCACTGCCTCTCCTCCCCCAAATCAAAAGACCAAAAGATTTATTTGCTGCTGCGAGGTTGGTGGGGATATTAACTACAACACGGAGTAGTAACTTCAGGATTGTCCTGTCAAAAGCTACACCCAGAGTAAAAACACTGCTTAAAATATTATATGCTGTTTCACCCTTAGTAAACTCCACTGGTGTGAATCAGTTCCTAGTCACTCTGCTTGCAGGCTACTTAACTCATAAACGACACACAATGGGGAAATTTCCTAGAAAGAAAGAATAAATGACTTAAGGCTATTCAGAGTCATGCTGGAAAGAGGGTGCAAGTTCTAGCCTTTTGTTGGTTAAAGAAAGATCCTTCATACAACTTTTTTTAAAAAATGAAGTAAAGGGTTTTAAAATGACCTTGCAATAATAATAAAAGAAGAAGAAGAGTTGGCTTTTCTATCCTGCCTTTCTCACCCATTTAAGGGGATTCAAAGTGGCTGACAAAGTTTTCTATTCTTCTCCCCACAACAGACATCCTGTGAGGCAGGTGGGGCTGTGAGAACTCAGAAAAGAGCTGTGACTAGCCTAAGGTCACCCAGCTGGCTTCATGGAGAAGAGTAGAATCAAACCTAGTATTCCGAGATAAGAGTCCGGCTTATCCAAAATTGGCTCATCTAAGGCAGTGTCTCCCATTAGCTGCAAGCCATGATACAGGCTATAGCTATATGGTCCCCCAAAGAGGTAAGATCTGGGGCAGGAAACTAAAGAACTTAAGAGAACCTAATGGGAGCACTGCTGGATCAGGCCACAGCCCCTCTAGTCCAGCATCCTGTCACCCTGGGAGATGATGGCATCTTCCCTTCCCATCCTCCTCACTGCCTAGAAAGTGAGCCAGTTTGGCCTAGGGGTTAGGGAGCCAGACTCTTATCTGGGAACACCAGCTTTGATTCTGCCCTTCTCCAGGAAGCCAGCAGGGTGACCTTGGGCAAGTCACAGCTCTCTACTGAGCACTCACAGCCCTGCCTGCCTCACAGGGTGTCTGTTGTGGGGAGAAAAACAGATTTGCCAGATGTTTGGAGTCCCCTTGGATGGATGAGAAGAGTCAGGTAGGAAAGCCAACTCTCCTCCTCCTCTTCTCTGATCTCTGTGGTATAAAGACAAAAACAGTTCACTGAATCTGTCTTCATCTCTTATAAACATGTATCTTAGGCAGGGATGTTCACATTTTCTTTTATCAAATTAATGCATGAAAATGTGTATTCTTTCAAATAAATCCCTTCAACCGTGGTAGAATTTGAATTTGATACAAAAGTTCAATACAAATTTGATTCAAATCCTGTACGAATCCCATATGAATCACATACAAATCTGTAACAAAGCTTCGTGCGAATGTTGGTCTTTCAATGTGCCAACATTCAATTCAAATTTGAATGTCTGAATTTGGTCGAATTTGAATGTTATGAATATTTGTGCACATCCATAATCTTATAGTATTTGGAGGAGGGGGGGGCAAGCAAAAACAATTCAGGAACATTTTCCAAGCAGATGTTTATAAACAGAAAGCAAACGATTTCTCTTTCCTTCCCCGCCTTCCTCCTCCTCCTCCTCCTCCTCCTGCTTAATGAACACAGCGCCAGGCCATGTTGCATGATTCAATGATGAACCCATTGGAGCAACTACAAAAAAGTCTTCCTGGAAAACTTCCAGAAATTAAAAGGTGCAAACAAGCTTTCTAATACCCTTGCGTAGACTGAATTCTTATGAAGAAAATAAAGTTTATTGTCTGGAAACAGAGAAAGCATGAGGAAAGCACTAAAGCAATGGAGGTGAACAATTAGACAGATGTTCGCTTGCAGAAATGAAGAGAACAGAAGAAGCCATTGCAGAGGAAATTTTATGAGAATACTGTACAGACAACTCTGCACCTCATCAAGGGCATTGGGTAAAGTTAAAGCTGCTGAAAACTGCTGACGCGACGAAATGCCTACGCAGGTAGCACAGCTCACGGCAAAGAGCAATGGCACCCTCCCAATCTCCATTCACTCTCTTAAGCCCCCTTCCCTTTTACCTCCCTCCCCAGCCTCCTCCCTTCCTGGAAATAGGGATGGGCAGATATTTGTAACATTCAGTATCCGTATGAATTTGGACATTCGTACATGAATCAAATGTTCTGACATTCATACATTGACATTCATATTGGCACAAATGTTTTTGGAACATTCCTAGGAAGCTTTGAAACATTGTGAACCTTGGAGTTGGGAAAGCTAGTCACATCTGCAACGGATCCAGAGGGCATTTGACGTGGATGGAGAGTGGATCCAAAGTGGATTCAGGGTGGATTTCAGAGCAGATATGTTACGGGACACATATCGGATACGTATGGGATATGTATGCATTTGACTCAGATATTCATACGGGTTCATACAAATATAGAATTCAAATCCCATTACATTTGAAGCAAGAAAAACCATTCCTACATACAGTATCCCTGCCTAAATAGCCCTCCCAGAAAACAAAATGTGTTCTCTTATGGGACAGAGAATGCCCCAAAGATTTTGCTTTCCTTCTGATAAAGAGCTTCAGTACAGCAAAGTATATAATGTATTTTCATACTCATACTCATGTTTTGCTTTTGCTTTTAGTACAGTAACACTGTATTTGGACATTTGCTCTATACACTGATTCCTTAATTAAATTAATCGTTTTTAAAAAGCATAATAATCTTATATTTATTTTTCTGAACATTGTTATAGTCGAGCGCTAACTCTTAATTTGTGATCCATTCACTTTATTTACAACAGCAAGCAATTCACCGTTGTTCTCAAGAAAAAAAGTAAGGGAGACTCCAGACAATGGCTGAAAATATCACCAGTGAGAGATATTTTGGAATAAACTTATGTCAGAGAAATCACTTGATGCCCAGACGGCTGAGTAATAGCGAGGAAGAAGCAGATGAAGTTACCTGTCTAGGCACCATGCTCATACTACTAACAAGCTGCAAACATCTGGACATTTGAGATACCCAGATGTGTACAACTGCCCCACATACACATTCAGCCACCATTTTGGGGCCCTGTAGCACCACGATGGTCATCTCCAAGATGGCGGCCCCCAAAACAACATTCAGACAGGTAAGTGAAAAGGAAATGTAGGTGCAGAGGCCTTTTTTCAACTATAGCAAGACCTCAGAATATTAACCTAACATCCAGGAGCTATGTTGGGATTGCCACAGACATATTTGGCCATTCCAAGATGTCCCCCCAGGATACTAGCAGGTTTTAGACCTCTCTGGAGGCAACCAACACCTTTAGCTAAGCTCAACGCACTTTATATGCCAATGCCTGGAAGGCAGAACTAAAAAGAGGGAGAGGATTGTTTCCCAAATGTCATTTCAAAAGCTATTATTTGTCTAAGGGGTCAACAGTATTATTCACTGGTTGCGACAATTAAGACCAAGATCCTACAAAAATGTAGATCAATAACTATTTCTTTTTCCATTTGTGCCCAATGCAGAAGCATGAGCCACTGTTTTTTTCAGCAAGTGATAGTAGTAGTAGTAGTAGTAGTAGTAGTAGTAGTAGTAGTAGTAGTAGTAGTAGTAGTAGTAGTAGTAGTAGTAGTAGTAGTGAGATACAAGAATTCGAAGGTAATTCAAAGTGTTACACATTCAGAGTGGATTTGCGTGATTCCTGCAGATTCCCACCCATTACAGGTTTTCACAGCTATTTAGGGAAAATCACAATAGCTAAATGAATAAAACCACATATCATTTTTTGAACCCTTTGTGAGGCAACGGAGCTAATAGCAATAGAGGCAGGGACAGAGGTTTCTGAATGGAAAGATGAGAAAAGAGTACAAGGTGGGGGTAAAAAATATTCAGAAGAATGGAATTTGATCTGAGAAGCAACTGAAGCTTAGGAATTTTTGCTGCTCTTTGCCTTAGGCAGCAAGATGAAGCAGCAGTTATAATAGATACCTTGAGGCTTAACAGGATAAGACAAGAATAAAGTTATGCTTTGTGAATAGGCCAGATGTTTAATATTCCAATCATCAAATTTTCTACAACATCAAATTCTGAAACCGTTCATTATGAAGATGTTCACTGGATTGCTTTTAAAACTTTGGATTAATAATCACTTAAGAGCAAAGGCAACGAAAGGCAAAGCAATAAAATAAACTTTTTGGGATTACCAGAAGGAAAAATCACCGCCTCTAAAGAACGAACTGCTGCATGAAGTTCAGTCCCGCAGTTATGAAAAGAGAAGTTCACTGATTACAAATATTCATAATATTTTATTCAGACAAATTCAGACATTCATCTATGAACTGAACATTCATACGCTGACATTTGAATTTGGACGAATGTTTTGGAACATTTGTGAAACAGGGAGGTGGGAAAGTGGCTGCGCCAATATCTGCAGCGGCTCCAGAATGCATTTGACATGGATTGAGGGCAGATTCAAAGTGGATTCAGGGTGGATTTGATGCTTTCAGAGCGGATACGTTATGGGATACGTATGGGATACATATGCATTCAGATATTTGTAAGAATTTGTACAAATACATTCATATTAAATAGAATCCTACCACATTTGACGGGGATCTATTAGAATGACAATGAATTTTCTAACATTCAATTCAATTTGAATCAAATGCAAAAAAGAAAACCAAAAAACCCCACATTCGTACACATTCCTAGAGCCTACCTATCACTATCGGTCCTCTGCAAAGACAAGGAAGCAGTAGGTGTTTTCTGAAAGCGAAAACATGGCTACTGATCCTCAGCAAGATGAGGCAGGTTGATATGGACGGCATTTCTACCGTCTTGTTCTAGAGGCAGTGTAAAAGGCAGCTACCGATTGCTTCCTAAAGCTTAGTAGAGAGCTAAGACAGTGAGCCAATCTGCATCTGCCCCAGTAGAGCGTGTGTGCTAAGCTCCCAGGAGCAACATCTACACCTGAAGATGACATTGCTGCAGCAGAAATGACTCTTTTCACACGGGAGCTTAGCACGTGAGGGTTTAACTCCATCCACGCATCTTCCTGTCTGGAAGACGTGCAGGAGGGTCACATGCCTGGTGACACATGCACACTGTCAGGGCGCGTAAGCCAGGTGCCCTGCTGTCAATGCTGCACATATGTCCTGACCCTGGCCATGAGGATCAAAGATGGTCACATCCAAGTGGCCAACCACACTTGGGGTAATTCTGGAACAGTTTGGGTGGATTAAGCCTTAGGTGTAAACACAGCCATAGAGAATGTTACAGATCAAGAGAAAGACACTGGGAACATAGATTTCAGCTGAAATTATTACATTCAAGAATGAAATGGACGTCTCAGAGATTCTAATCTGTGGTCGCACTTAAGGGTTTAATCCAGCTTCTTCAGTCCACATTCAGAGCGAGAGAACACCAAAGCAAAGTGACAAGCTGTTTTCTATCAGTGTTAAATAACTCAGAATATTCATCTTTGGGATAGAGAATGTGGAAAGAAAATTTCTGGTCTTGTTGCTCTTGCTCTGAAGGTGGACTGAAACTGGATTAAATCTTAGGTGTGACCACAGCCCTAGAGAATCTTTCAGATCAAGAGAAAGACACTGAAACCATAGATTTCAGCTGAAATTTTTGCATTCAAGTGTGACATGGGTGTCTTTGTGATTCTGTCAAAACTTCTGCAAATGAAGCTCAGAGAGGGTCTCATCCTGATGAGATGCTCCTTTTCTAATTCTCCCTGCCCGTCCAGAAATCCAGAGAGCTGCTCTGTGATGTGGTCTTTTGCTGATTACAGCCTCTGCGCCACAGACACAAATGATCCAATTACAATTACATAAACAAAGCATTTTGCTATGCTTAGCCCAAATTGTGGCATTCGGTGCTTAAAGTTATTAGAGATTCTAAATTAGTTTTTAATTCCAAGTTGCCCCAGTAGGCTTCTTCTGGATATAGCTTTTTCCTCCTAATTAGCTGCACTAGCACTGCTATTTGTTTTAATGTTTCTGCTATGCTCATTGCAAAGAACTTAAAGACATAACTGCAAACGTTTTTGCAAACAGAGGAGACTCTGAGAAGCACAGAAACAAAAGCAGTCAAAGAACAATATTGACACATATTGTACATAAAGAACATTTTTGTGTCATCGTTCACGTTCAGTAATAAGTTAGTGGATGTATTTTCATATTTACGAAACCCACAGGCCCCATCTGCCTTTCCTGCTTACGGACTCAAGTGGTCCACAGGCATGGAGGAAGAGTTAAAGGAAGTCCAAGTGAACGTTGTTAGAGATCTGTACTGATGTCTGAACCTTCCACTCATCTCCTGGTACAGAAGTCAAGTATATAAAATCATGCATGGTATAGAAAAGGTAGAGAGAGAAAATTTCTTTTCTCTACCACACGACACTAGAACCAGGGTCCCCTCTATGAAGCCCAACCCAGCCCCAAAGCTCGCACGAGCCCCAGAGGGAACCCCTTCAGCCCCAGAGCTCCTGCAAAACCTCAGGGGAACCATTTCTGGGTGCACTGCCAAAATGGCTCTTCCTGTAAACCATGCACCTTGTTCAGGATGAAGCCCTGCTGGTTTGATGGTAGACCACAGAGCTTCCTGATCTGGATCATGCCCTGTCCTTTTCAGACACAGAGGACTAGAGTACGGTAGCCCCTGGCATGGCATTATGCAAGGGATGTCTGTATTTAAGCTGCACAAGGAAACTAGTTGTGTTTCTTTCATTTAGCATGGAACAGAATCTTTGAAAACATGCATTAAAATGTGTTCTAAGGTACATTTTTTATCTGCAAAATGAAGCTCCCATCTATAGAGCCATTTCATAGTTAGTTCACCTATCTCCAAATGATCTAGCTATGATGGATTTGTTTGTTTGTTTATATCCTGCCTTAAATCCTAAAGTCACAGGACCAGTTATTATAAAAATAAACCACTAAAAACAGCATCTGAAAAGAGGATGGAGGGTGGCCAGGGTGTAGAGGTGCATCTCCACTAATCTTCTGTATATAGTATATAGTGATGGCTTCCATAATCCATCATCCTTGCTATCACTAAGAAGCACACCTCACAGGTGCTCACCCCTTGACCTTTGGCAGGTGGCACAACCCAGAAACCTTCATTGGCAGATGTTAAAAGATGGGAGGAACATTTCTTTAGACACCTGGATCCCAAGTCATTCGGGGCTCTGTAGATTAATATTGAAACCTTGAATATGTAGCCAATGCAGCTCTTTTGGTAGCCAGGTGATGCACATCCAGCCAGCGGTACCTGTCAGGAGTCTTGATCTTGCCAAATCTATACTCTGTTATTAAGGTTAACTCCACACTAGAAACATGGAGGAGGAGGAGGAGGACAAGAAAGAGGAAAAAGAAGAGGAAGAGGAAGAGGAAGAAGAAGAAGCTATCTTTTGTCCAAGAAGAATAAATGGAAATAGTAGGAGAGAAATTACTTTGCAGAACACTTTTTGTTGCTTTCCATGTCCTACTCGGAGACTGAGTTTAAGGCCAAGAAAACGGCATCACAAGTGATGAATCTGCGTTGTTGAACTGCAACAATGGCAAAAAAAAAAAAAAAATATCACAGTTGTTCCAAAATGCTCAAACTTGTTTACTGCAGTAATTGTCAGTTTTTATAGGAACAAAATGAAATAATTTGGTTTTTTTTTTATTTTCTTGTTAATTAATTTGCCGCTAAGGAATTCGGACCGGGAAAGAAGACTCAGGCCCAAGATTTCTCATGGTTCACCTGCAGTTCAGATAAAGGCTCCAGCCCTCGTTGTTCTTTTCTGGCCCAGAGGTTCATAATTTGAAAATTGACTTTGGGGACTTTTTCCTTGGTCTATTAAAATGATTCATGTTGCATTCAACATAAATTGTGCATACACAGAGGAGGGTTTTGTTCATGTATACACAGCATAATAACTAAAGTGAATTTTGTACGAGCTGCAGTTTGTGACACGGATGCAGTACCATTTGTCTTAATTTTTCCTCAGCATTACATTAGGGCAAGTGCATTTACATTTCCAGGTATTGCTAAAGTTTACTCCTGCTGTAAAAGGAAAAACAGAATCAAATCTGCATGTTTATGCGCTGCAACATCAAGTGACGCTTTTTTACTGTCTTAGAGTACGCATGGATTTACTTCCCATTTATTCCTCTATACAAAAGCAACTGTAAAGTGTATAAAATATTTACTACGCATGAATCATACCATATCCTAAATTAAAAAAATAACCACAGAGTCTTTTGCCTTTCCAAAAAATAAAGAAATAAGAATACAGTCATATACTGTAAGTATCTCTGTCAGTCAGAGCTAAGAGTGTAAAGAAGGCTTGAGGAAAGCAAAATTGGTTTTTAAAAAAGCAAACACACTTTAAGATACAAGGTGTACAAATTAACAAAGTTGAACTGACACATAAGAATTCAAGAGCTCTCGCATGTTACATCCATTTGGGGGAAAATCTGATAGCTTGGAAAGTCCAAATGACAGAAGTATAGGAATAAATGAAAGGGAAATTCTACCTTGCAAGTTCTTAGCATCCACTTATCCCCCCTTTTTTTTTTGCAGCTAGCAAAGAATCCAATGTAAGGCTAAAACAAATAATCAAACAAATATTTATGTTATGAGAGGATTAACATAAATTACACAAAAAGGCACAGAAGGCTCAGGATCAAAGCCACGTACAGCCTTGATTTATCAGTTTATAAACGAATATAGTAACTTACTACTCATCTGTGTTGCAGTAATTCCAAATAAAAGAGGTAATCTACACATTAAGAATTTTTAGGTAGTTCAAATAATCACGTATCATGAAATGAATTAGAGCAACTGGGTTTATAAACACTGTGCACTTTTCACCAACTTTTAGAGTTAACTTTTGAAATTCTGCCTTTTAGCCTCTTGTACAAAAATATCTATAATTTGGAGCACCCATATTGCTCGCTTGTGATCTCCAATCCCAAATGTACAGCCATTTATGAAGGCTGGACATTGCCTCCAGGGCCCTGGTCACACTTTTCATTTAGGATGGCTTCAGGTCGTCTTCTGGCCAGTTTACTCACATTATATTTAGTCAGCTTATCCCTGTCAGATCATTTTTACTGAAGTCCTCTTGTCCAGAGGACTCAGTGCAACCTGGCATGCCAGGCAATCTTCCCTCCCCCAGTGTGAGCAGGGGAGTGGGCTAAAGGAGGCCGGACGCTGCTGTGGTGAGTGGGTTCAGTCTTTGCTTTCAGCCATTCTGCCTTTGCTATGCTGAAATATCAAAATCAGTGCTTTTCCAGTTGTCCAATTGGAGCATTTAATGAATGCAATTAAATAGAAATATTGCCTTTTTAGCTAATGACAGTCAATCATTGCCTGAATCTGTTCAGGAAAAGGATAGAAATGAATTATTAGAATGACAAAGGAGTCAGAGCTACCAGAGTGATGGAAAGGTGTGATTCCCCTCCACGTAATCTTCAATTAGCTATCTTTGTAAGAGGATGTTTTTCAAAAGAGTAATAGAGAAATAATGAGATCAGGAGGAGGTCAAATCTAGTCTTCATTTGACAGTTTGATTAATTCATTTCTCTTCTGCAGATCACTGTAACGGGCTTTAGTCACCCAGTCCGTTTCCCTGGGACCCTAATCCCACCAAATGCTTGAATTAGACTTCTGGGGGTGGGGGGTGGGGGAGACAGGAAACAGGAAAATTCCATCAGTTTATGGAATTTGCTGCCGGAAGAGGTGGTAACAGCAACCAGCCTAGATGGCTTTAAGGTTAGACAAATTTAAGGATGACGGATGTATCAATGGCTACTAGAATGGATGCCTAAGTGCATCTTTCGGGGGGGGGGGGGACAAGCAGGATGCCTCTAAAGCCATTTGCTGGGATTCTAGAGCAGGAGGTTTGCCCATGTTTCTGCTTGAGATGCCCACGGGCAATTGGTGGACCACTGTGTGGCACAGAATGCTGGACTAGATGGGCTGTGGCCTGATCCAGCAGGGCTCGTCTTAGGTTCTTAAGTTTTAAACAATTTTGTTGTCCTGATTTGCTTTTTTTTAAAAAGTGTGAGGATGCCAAAGAACTATTCCCTGGGCCCCAATTAGGCCTGAAGAGGAAGTTCCACCAGTGGCATGGCACGATTGGCCGGCAGATACATCACTCAGGGGTCACTTACTCTAGGTCCATCCCAGAACCCCATTGGCCCAATGCATGGGCAGAAGCCGCTCTGCAATCCAGTCTTCATGATTAAAGGGGTCCACCACAAATCTGGATTAAGTACAGAATTGGGAGGCACTTATGCGGATGACGCATGCTTCATGAGGTCCTCATGGGATCCTCATGGGGTCATTCATGCAGAAGGTAGGTGGAGGATCCACAAGGATCTCTATTGGGTTCCTAATGGGGTCTACAAGGCCCGTTCGGAAATGGCCTATAAATGGTTACTGCTGTCTGAAGGCACCAAACCATCTTGGTGTCACAGACCAGTTTGGAGAGTGTTATCCAAACCATCGGAGGACACTGAACCAATTCAAATCCTGTTGCAAGGTCCTTCCTTTTCCTGTTGGCACCACTAATTTGACTTCCTCTGCATTTCTTGAGACAGGGTAAGGTGAATTAAGAAGCACAATTCCAGGTAGAAGGACCTTTGCATATCCTTAACACCTTAGCCCTATAAAATGAGAGGCACAATAAAACCTTTTTTAAAAAGGAAAAAAGCTGAATCGTTTTCTTCAGAAAAAAAAAAAGATCGATTGATTTTCCATACTGATCATTGATTCTTTTCTCAATATCTCTGTGGCAAGCCCAAGACATAAAAAGTGAAGGACAAAACAGTCCAAAGAGAATATGGAGTGTAATGAACATAAAAAGTAGGGGCTGGGCAAATTTTAATCTATCTGACCCTATGAAGTCCCCACTGGATTTTAAAGTGTTTACACAAAGTCTTCTGAGATACAATATACTGCCAGAATTGTACCCAAGGCTCTTACATTCATTTGAGTGCATAAATTCCTGAACTAAATCAAAGTAAAGTAATATACTGTTATTGTATTTTCAAATATACATGCTGCACAAACAACGCTTAGTTTACTAGTGTCATTTGCGTTCATTAAAAATAAAAGAGTCTCATCACGCTATGAAGGGCTGATTTTTGAGTTGCAAACATTCATATTTCCCAGGTGTAGAAAAAAGGTATAATTTCTTTACTTGGGTGTATTCACTTCTTGGAGCTTCATACATATTTGGAGAATGAGAAGAAAAATAAAATGGAAGATTCTCTATTCTACTTATTAGAAAATAATATGTTTTACTCATTAAAGCTTCAAATATAAATGCCATAAACCATGAAATTACCTTTGAGCTTTCACTGGAATAACCAGTTCACAAATAAATGATCCATGCAAACAGAAAAGTGAAGATTAAAATAAGACAATGTTATGCTTTTATTTCAGAAATCAAAAGAAAAAGAGAATATGGTTGGAGCAGAAACAGTAATATCACAGATACTTTTTGAAAGTAATGATACCGGCAATATATGTGGGCACTTTCTCCATGAAGTAAACCGCTAGTAAATGCATTTCTCCAACATTTGCTACCTAGGTGGGCCCACTTCAGGTACTTTATCTTCCCTTTCCTCAAATCAATGAAGGCAACAAACGTCTGGAAGTCATTAACATTTTGGATTGAAGCGTATTTGAATAATCTTTTGCATGAGCCACTGAACAAGTTGGCCCTCCCGTGATTGCTTGATTAATGTGATTTGGATCTTCTGATATGCAATTCCAGGGTTGTTTTTCTTACATAAATTGCCTCTGTTGAGAGATATGAGAACAGGGAATAATGTCTTAGGCTTTATGTTAAAGGATGCATTGGTACCTCTAATTTTCTGGCATCTTTCTCCACGGAACCCAAACAGAGTGAACTCAGACAGATTTAACTTCTGAACGTGCAGATGTATCTGGAAGAAATTATTGCTGGTAAAGGGACACACAACATCTGTTTCTAGGCCCCTGGGACTGGTGTTCTAGAGCACAGAGGCTGCACACTCAGGCCCTGGTCACACCGTTAGTTTAGGACAACTTCAGGTCATCTTCCAGTTGTGTCAGTTCCATTATTTTTATTCAATTCCTTTCCCAAGCCAGCTTTTCCCTGTCAGATCATTCTAACCAGAGTCCTGTTCTTCAGAGTACTCAGCCTGAGGCCTTCTTCTCTTCCTCAGTGTGAGCAGGGAAAGAGAGGCTAAAGGAGGCTGAACTGTGCTGTGGTGACTGGGGAAGGCAGCACACATGGAGTTCATGAGGCACTTCCCTTTCTCTCCTCAGTTTATGTGTATAATTCCTATTTGTGTCTAGTGTTTTTATGCAAATTTATTATTTTAAAAAAGTAATTGAATGGAGAAAAAAAGACATAAAAAAGGAAAAGGGCACAGAGGTGGTGGAGCAGGCTTTAAAAAGAACCATAAACACCCCCTCTCGCCTCCCTTGAGTGACACAATGGCATCCAATAAGAAATAAGGTAGATTTGACGCAGCGAAAGGGGTGGAAAGCCAAGGGTCCTGTGGAGGAGGCTCAGGTCGATCACGGAGAAAGGTGTGAGCAATGTGGCCTAAAGCAAGGATGGCCTGAGGACGACCTATAACAATCTAGGTGTGAACAGAACTGGTACGACATCAGCGCAAATAATGAATAGGATGTCCTGTCTCATCTAGGTATGACCAGGGCCCAAATATTATACTTGTCAAACACAGGGAAATATTTTCTGGCAGCCTCTGTGGATTATACCAGCATTTAGACTGTGGTGTGCTAATATTAAACCAATTATCATTTGCCTAACATACCTCCTTCTACAGACCGAGACAAATGTGACCACAATTGCAGCCTTGATGGTATTCACCTATAAACTTTGTTAGAAGGATATCAGGAAGTCTTTTATTACTAGTGGTTATAAAAAAGAGAAAGAAATCAGGCTGTGTATTTATTTATGCATTTATATCTCACTTTTTTCCCCACCCAAAAACCCATGCTCTAATGCCCGTGCCAGCAACTGTAATGTATTGTGTCTATGTCCTTAACGTGACCCAAAATCTTCTGCAGTGCACCGGGAGTTCTCTGGCAGATGGGTAATGATTCCTCAGCAGGTAACAATTGTGGAGGTAAACATTCAAGACAATTTAAGGACGTCTTAATGTAGCTGCAACCATTCTCTTGCTGAACAAATTAACGACAAATATGCTGCTCAGCTGAAGTGCTGCCAAAGCGTGCAAGCGGCATTTGAAGCAACGTGATGCTGTGCTTCTAAACCACACAAGAAGAATAGATCAGAAAAATCAAGAAAGATACCTAATTCACATTTTCAGATATAGCAATGTACTTTTTAAAAAAGTAACTGATGTTAATACCCATTTCTCACACGTTAATTGGACGCTTTAAAAGCTCAAAGCGCTATTTAAATACAATAGATGATTAGCGAGAGATTAAATCCAATACTATTCAAATGTTATTACTTAAATATTCCGGATCACAACTCCAATGCAATGCAGTACTGAACAGGAGTTTTTTGAGTTAGCAAAGTATCACTTAAACAATTTGCCTTCGGTAATATTTTTAAAAACAAACAAAAATAAACTCCAGTCAGACAATTTCAGCCTAAACAATTTGCAATGCTGTAAAAGCATTTTTCCCCCTAGATATGCCCCCTAAATAATTAAGTTGTTCCTTTTACCATACTTCCTATATTATGGAAGTCATTTTCTCACACTGAATCAATAACTCATTCCTTACGTCAGACATTTTTCTCCATTTAACTGAACGAACTAAAGTCCAACATTGCAAGTTAGATTACCTTTGAATTATGTGTGTAATTTAAAATTCAAAGTACAACACTAAGGAGCTTTTTAGACTGACCACTCTATAGCTCCTCTTTCCTTCCACATGGATCATCTTCATCCTTTATTGACATCAAAACTAACTCAGAAACAGTCAAACCCATAAAATCTTAAGAGGAGTGCATTGCTGAAGAAGAAATCCAGAAATTTACCATATTTATATAGGAAATAAACTGCACATATGACACAGTTTACATTAACTAAACAAGAATGAGATCAACAGTAAAATGTATCAGTGATTAAAGTACCCATGAAGTCATTAAAAACCCAAAAGCTGAAAACAGAACGTTTTATTTTTTTTGGATGTTTTTCCACTGTCATTAAAAGTACCCATTAAGTACCCATTAATGGGTACTTAATGGCATTTTTGTACCCATTAATGGGTACTTAATGGGTACTTCTAGCGACAGTGGAAAAACACCCTTTGAAAATGTCAAAAACAAAACCTTTAAATGTATTCCACATAATAATTTTAGGTCTGCATAATGAACTGATAAGATATACACAACCTCTGGGTACAGGGCAGGGTAAACATGCAAATAACGGTAGGTAGGTAGGTAGGTAGGTAGGTAGGTGGGTAGGTGGGTGGGTGGGTGGGTGGGTGGGTGGGTGGATGGATGGATGGATGGATGGATGGATGGATGGATGGATGGATGGATGGATGGATGGATGGATGGATGGATGGATGGATGGATGGATGGATGGATGGATGGATGGATGGATGGATGGATGGATGGATGGATGGATGGATGGATGGATGGATAGGGTACATTTTAACTCTGATTTATTTATTTATGTGAATGTTTATCCCTCTGTATATCCAAAGGGCTCAGGGTGGCTTACAACATTAAAAACCAGAAAACATATAAAATGTACATATTAAAACCAAAAAATATTAAAATTATTAAAACCACAACAGTGCCTAGATGTGGACAGGGGACTGCAATACTCTTTAATACAGAAAACCGGGGAGGGGGGATCTAAGAACCTTTTTGCAATTCATGCAACACTGTAAAATACCTGGAAGGTTAAAGGTGCTCTTCAGACAATGCAACACTGCAAAACTTCTATAAATTTAATTAACTGTCCCATCTCCAGAGGATAAACTCCTTCAGCAGCATGTCTTAACAACACATTTAGAAGATGCTGGGGTGTTTTTGTTTTTGTTGTTGTTGCCTGAATAATTTATTTCTTGTAAGACACTGACAATGAGATCTGCAAACACTCTGTTCCAAAATATACCACTGTAAACAACATGAACTACACTCTGTATATGTGATAATGTACCAAAGAGCCACTACGCTTCTTATGGGTACTGTCACCTCTTCATTTTAATTTCTCCTCTTCTTCCAGAGCCAAGGCTTAAATTAATTAAATGTCAATAATATCTAACCCTTGGTTGAAGAAAAGATTTCAGAAATATTGGAGTGGGACAGCAATCAGTGGCAAAGGCAACGTCCAAAATCCATGGTTCCATTAACGAAATATAAACACGCTACTGGCTACCAACATTTTGCTGCCTATTAGATCTAAATGCGAAAATCCGGATGAACCTGTTACATTCCTGTGATCCATCTGTTGCAAAAATATGTTTTGCTGTAATTTATATTTTGAAAATGCAGATTCAAAATGCAGACAGCTTGGAGTAATACAATATTCAGTCACAACTGCTTTTTCTACCCCTTTCTGATTAGCATACAATTTTGTTTTTGTTTTTTTTAAATCCTGTTTGTTACCATGACTGAATAAAACATTGTCATTAGTGTATTTTGTGCTTCCTCGACATACTGAACTACTCAGATTGCTACCAAACTATTTAATACTACGCTGAATTCTTGCAACAGGAACTACAGTCCAGATTCTCTTTGCAAAAGGAAGAAAAAGAAAACCAAACTAGAGCAACCGCGGTAAGCGGAACAAGAAAAACATGTTACCCATCTTTCCAAACAAGCAAAAGTGCATCCTTTTTTAAACATGTAAAGATTTACTAGATCAAAATAACATTTAGCTTTAAATCAAAGGATATGTTAGAATGGTTAAGTCCAACGGTAATAGGAAAAAGGAAAAAAAGCAAAAAATCCCTCGTCTGGGGCTGTATTATTTGTTGAAAAAAATCTACTTCAAAACATTAATCAAATTTTTCGCCTACTGGGCAGCCATATGGTAAAGCAGGATGTGAATCTGAGAAACTTGCTGATCCCCGGTAACAGGCTGCTATTAATTACGCTTGCTGCATCCATCTCCTGGATTTCGCTTTGTGAAGAAAGTATTTATTGCAACAGCTTTTACAAAACAAGGGAATGAAAATCACAATTGATTAATGGGCTGAATGGAAAATATTTCTGTTAGCAGAATTTTTTTTTAAGAAAAAGTGAATCAGGATTAATACTTGGGGTAAGGAACAAAGCTGCAGCTAGGGGTCCGCACAGATTGGTTTACTCAAGATGCAGCTCCTACTGCATTCCCACACTTTATTTGCAGAAATACCTGGAGTAAATATGCCAAAAGGGGGGAAGGGAAGTTGCCCCCCCCCACTTCCAATCAAACATATGGAGGGCAGTAGTGAGTAAGGGCTACAGCTTTCATTCTCTCCCTAGGGCTTCACAAGAGCAGTTGGCTGATCACTGTAAGAAATGAATGCGTCAGCAGAAGTCTTCTTGCGGCCTTCCTGCGCTCCAGATCATTCTGCATAAGTGAGGCACCCAACCAGCAGTGGAAAGCATGGCGCTATCCTGCCCTGTGACGGTTTTGGTGGCTCCGGACCAGGCCCAACTCTTAGGAGAGGGGAAGGAAGGCAACCCTCCAGGAAACATAGTAACCCTGAGCCTTTCCTCTCAGGTGATTAAATGTGCCAGATGGTGAAATAACAGGACAAAGTACGGCAATTCCTTACATTGCACATTGTGGTTTCTTTTTTTACAAGGGAGAAATACAACTACTTCTCTTGACATGTGTGTGTCACTCGCATACATACAACAGCAAAATAATATGGATTTGCGCACGACTGGGTTCTTTGGAGAGAACCAAGTAGACATGCCCTTCACCTCCCTTGTGGTGTCGCATTTCTTTTCCTCAAGAGTTTGGCTGTGGTCACACTGAAGGTTTAATCCTACTGCAAACACTACTCTTCTATTTTATATTGTTTTGTTTTTAGCATGCTGGATTTTAAATGTTGTGGTGGTTTTTATTGTTTCAATATATACACTTTGTTTGATATGCTGGATTTTAAATGTTGTTACCTGCCCTGAGACCTTTGGGTATAGGGCGTGATAGAAATAAATAAATAAATAAATAAATAAATAAATAAATAAATAAATAAATAAATAAATAAATAATAAATAAATAAATAAATAAATAAATAAATAAATAAATAAATAAATTTGTTCAGTCAGGGCTGAAGAAAGTTTAAAGGAAGGTGTAAACTGCCTTAAGCATTTTATGGAAAGTTAAGTATACAAATAAATATTCATTCATTCATTCATTCATTCATTCGTACGTACGTACGTACATACATACATACATACATACATACATACATACATACATACATACATACATACATACATACATACATACATACATACATACATACATACATACATACATACATACATACATACATACATACATACATACATACATAAATACATACATACATAATGCCAGAAAAAAAAACTTAGTTCTAACAAATAGGTTTGGATTATGTCAGTTTGAGTAATAATATATTTAAAAAATAATAATCACCAGAAAACTGTAAAAGAGCATCCCAAAATGTACCAAATCCCTTTCTATCACCACTTTTGAGCAATATATGCATGTATTGGTCACCTGCTTAAAAGTTTGAAGAGGTAACAAAATGTTTAACAAGACACAAACCTCAGAGACCATTAATCAATATGTTCAATGTTATTTGTGATAATTCATCATGACATGATATTAATGACTTACTGTACCCTTCAGAGGTGAGATTAATGCAAATGAGCTGCCACAATTAACTTTACTGCTCCCAAGTCGTGGGAATGGACAGAGATTATAAATGGCAAGTATATGTCAATTACAATATCCAATAAAGTAAAGCTTAGAGAGCTATCTATCTACTTTTATGGTCCTGCCTTGACGTAACCGAATTTAGCTCGGCCCACTGTGTCACAGGAATACCCACTGTTTTCAAAAATGATAATATATATATATATATATATAAAAGCACGTTAACAGAGCATTCTGAGACCTTCCATTGGGTAGTTTGCTTTGCCAAAATACTGCCCCAGAGTGCGGGAACAAATAACTGATTCATAGAGCATGAGTATATCACAAGCTACACTACCCTCAGTCAGATGCTGTCCTGCAGCCAGTTACTCCACAGAGAAGTTCTGGCGTCTCATCAGTGAAGCCTTCATAACAAACTGGCTGCAGGTAAATCACAATATCACTTTTCTATTTACAAGCTGTTCTCAGCCGCGGGCCGGACGTGAGATCTCTGTCGTCACCCCATCCCTCAGATTCGGCAGGCAGTGGTGACCAATCAGAAGGTGTGGACAAGGATTGGGAATAATGCCGGGGGGGGGGACTTCTACATGCTGAGGGAGGGGCTGAGCATGTGAAAAGTGGACCTCACTGCTGCAACATCACAAAAAAGAGTGGAAGAGTGACAGCAAACGTGATGTCTGGAGTCATGGTAAAAGTACTGTGTGGATGCACCCCTAATCTCTACCTGGGAAAGGGAAACAGTGCACTCCCTGTGCTGGACTGCAGCTTTTGTCAGGTCCAGCCTTACGGTCAACCCTGTGACAGGTGATGTGCGCTAATTCCATTGCAGAAGCAAAGCTTTCTCAGTATTCAGTCGGAAAGGGAATGTGAACCCAAGTCCCAAACTCACAGAGAAATCTGCAAACGCTCCATTAACATCTCAACTCTTTCCAGAAAAGGCAACTTGGACCTGACCATTTACAGTCATTTTGAAAGGTCTCTGCATACTTCAGAGAACACGGGCTTTCGGTGCACTTTCTCTTACCAACCCATTAAAATGTAGGTCTGAGGCATGGGCATGAATATTCTTAACATTTGATATCTGGACAAATTTGGACAAATTCATATATGAACTGAATGTTATGACATTCGTATTTGTATTCGTATGAACATCCAGAACATTCATGAACCAGGGAGTTGGGAAAGTGGCTGTGCCAGACACATCTGTAATGGATCCAGAGTGCATTCAACATGGATTGCGAGCGAATTCAAAGTGGATTCGGGGCAGATTTGAAGCTTTCAGAGCAGATATGTTACAAGATACATATCGGATATGTATGCAGCCGTATGAGATATCCGTACAAATACATTCGTTTCGAAAAGAATCCTACCACGTTGGGAGGGGATCTATTCGAACCAATACGAATTTTCTTTCGTTCGATTTGATACAAATTGAATACAAAAGATCCCTAGTAGGTCAACCTTTTTCCAAGCCGCCAGATTTCAAACACCAAAATACACATCTCAAAGCCCGCTGAACTCTGAAAGCATTGCCTATGACATTCAAGAGTCAGTAAGAGTATGATGCATCATTAACAGAATGCAAAAAAGAAAAGAAAAAAGGTCTAAATATAACTGCACTGAACGATATGTGTGAATTAATAACCTGCCAGATTCGCTGTAACTTAACAAAAATAGATTTGGCTAATTATTCAACACATTCAAGTTGAATAAATAAGATTTTTTTCCCCAGTGCCTCCTGTTTAATTGCAGCATGGCACCAACAAATATATATCAAAATTATAGTATTTCCCCAGACAGGAAGTTCCATGCTCCCACACATTCTTATGGCTCTCTGCAGAATGAGGCAGAAGTGCTGACAACCTTGAACACTGCTACAACAATATTACTGTACTTGGAACAGAAGTACCCTTGCGGCGAGAGAAACACTGTAATTTTGACTGTCACTTCATATTATACTCGATATTATTTCACTGTATACACATGCACACACTATTAAAGTCTTAATAGACTACAATTTTCTCACTGCCCACTTTTTTTATGATAAATGAAAACCCTTGTAAAACAACTAAACCAACAGATTTCCCCCCTGCAAATCATCATTGTACAGTCCATGCAAAACCCACCAAAAATTGCAAGGTGTGAAAAGGCATTCGTTATATGGATTATTCAACTGCATTCCCCCAGCGAGATACACTTTTCACATCCTACAAAGATCTCGGCCATAAAACATGACAGTAAATCTGCGCAAAACGATAATACACAGATGTGGGCGCGTGTCTACGATGGAAGACTATCTCCATGAAAATCACACATATGAGCATGAAGATTTTAATTTAACAAACACTGCATGTAATAGCATATTTATATATCCTTACCATTTATTTTCTTATACAACACTGTGGATACAGAGGGAATACCACTTGTGTGAAATTTCCAATACAGCTATAAACTCACAGGAAATTATTTATTCAGATGTCCCCTTGAAAGGAGAAAAACTGTAAAAAGAAAGTTCAGGGCGGCGCATTCACATTTTTAACAGAGTGAGTGAGTTTTCATGATCACCTTAAAGTGAATTTTAAAAGCTATTTTGACTCAGATATTTCAATTAATTAATTAATCACTAAACAATCAACATAAAACTATTAATAATAAGACTCCTTACAAATATTATTTATCTGAATTATAACATTAGTTATTCTTTCCCTAAAAGATTAAATATTCTCAGTTCTACTTGCATTTTACCAAACAAATGAGTGTTTAGCAGGAATCGGTGAACCCTTAGTTAATTGACACAAGCAGTTGTTATCCTTAAACAGATTTCTCAGATACATAACCATATTTGGTTTTATATATAAAGTAAGATAGTTTTTCCCCACAATAATGACAACCTATAACTTAATATACAGTACTGAAAATTTAAATACAGATTGGAAGAAACCTTCCAGCTTTGTGACAAAGTTAATCCTGCAGCTAGAAGCATGAGAATTAAAGATTTTTTGTCTGTTTGTTCTTTTCTGAGAATCAGCAATTGATAAGAAACATAATTTAGGATCAAGAGTTATGGAATGTTTTGTAATATCGCTTATCTCGTTCACTACATTGGTCCAAAAAGATTTAAATGTTTTGCACAATCCCAACTTATTTATTAGTTGCAACAGTAACATATTCAGGTTTGCTCTCCAAACCAGAACCACAGACAACACAACACATTCAGCTCAGACTGTACTAACTATGGAGTTGAAAATCTGCTGCACTTTGTCAATGGCTTCACGTGGCTACAAAATGGGAATTCAGTGAATGAAAAATCAGCTCAACAGTTTAAGCATGTAACCAAATTGCCTATTTATTCCAAGGAACGATCACCTGGGGCAGCCTTCTTCTGGGCACTGAACACGAGAGACCTCTTACAAAACATAGTTCAATATTTGAAATTATCTTATTGACCCGCTCAAAGTATAAAGTCCTCAGCTTATAAACAGTCTGGTCTCTTAAATTTTTTAAAGTCAGGTCTGCATAACTTAGATTAAACATAGTTCCCAAAAAGGCAACTTCTGTGTACATATGGATTGAAATGTTTAAGCTGACAGTTTCTGTAGAGTAAAAGTTTCCCTACACTCTCAATTTACAGAGCCATTGGTGTTGATGCAATTAATAGGGGTGGAGAACTAGAGAGTTTCATAAAGGAGATTTGGGGAGATAACATAAAAGGTCTGATTATTGAGGATTGGGTGTGAACAGGATTAGGACGGCTTCAGTTCAGCGTCTTAACAGGACGACCTTGATCAGCCAGGTGTGATCATGGCCACCAATAGACCTGACATTACCTTATCAAGGGCACAGCCATGTGATTTTCTAAACCAGCAGGAACACAAATGCAAAGCTACTACCGAAGAGGGATATACCAGCAACAGTCTCTCTCTACTATTCAGTCTGAACTTGAATTCGCTGTTTGAAAGGTCTTCGGGGCACCTGAGAGCAGTAGTCACAAACTCCGGCAGGTAGATTTGGTGGAATTTAAGCTGTTCCCTGGTACTAGAGACAAAGAACTGCTAATTGGGTAGGAAACCACAACAGAATTTCAGCAGCTAGGTGGCTACGTTCTCCAGACACGCTGTTAAACCGCAGTCTCCTGTAGTAGCAACAACACCACACTTGCGCGTCCAAAACTCACGCTCTCCCTCCCTGTTTGGCACAACATTGAAAATGCATTAAGAAACTATCAGACTTTTTGTTTAGACAAGGAAACAATTGCTGACCCTTTTGCCTCCTACAATAAAATGTATAGAAAAAATTCAGCAGTGCCTGCTGACCGCAACAAATTTAACAAGGTTCTCAAATGAACCCAGAGTAACTTTCCCACTGTGACATATTAATAATAAGTTCTTTTCCCCATCCATCCCAAGCCATGAATATGTAATGTTATAAAATGAGCCCTTTTCAAGCAACAGAATCTCAGATGTGAATAAATAAAAAGTATCCATCACAAGCCTGTGAAAAATTAATGAGGGTTCTGAGACACCAGGAAAAAAAATGGTTACTGGAAAGATAAAGTCCACCATGTAAAATTCTTCAGTGATTCAACAACTCGTCTCTGTGTGTGTGTTTTGTGTGTGTGTATTTGTGTACACACACACACACACAAGAAATTTCAGAAACACACACCATTCCAAAGGATTTTTCTAAAATAAACATCCATGTGTCTGCAAAGGAAGTTTTACAGAGGATCTTTAAAAAAAAAAAGAAATCAAAACTAAAAATCAGGATAAAACACTACAAACAACAGAAATCCATTTGTGATAGGTTAATCCAAGCATCTGAGAACAAGAGTGTCACACACTAAAAAGTCAAATTTGGCAACTGTATCAGAAAAAATAACACAGAGTGGCTGAAAAGAGTTGGACAGAGCTTCTTTTTTGCTATTCTTATTACATCAAGTATATTTACAACTAATAAATGAATAAATACATCTTGTATTAGCCGCTTCTGAAGGCAAACTTAGCTATTATCCCATGTGATTGACATCCATAATCCACATGAGATTCTAAAAATGTTTTGCAAACAAAAAATAAAACAAGGCACGCATGTTCAAACACAATTACTTTCTTCCAAGACAATTCATCCCTCAATCACTTTAGCACTTTAGTCTGTGATTTCATCTTTACTCATCTCAAATTTAATGTTTGTTTTTTCCTTGACAGTATCCTCAGCACCATCCTCTAATTCCAGGATACCTAGATCTTCTATATATTAACAGAAAACCCACCGGCGAGGTGTGGCAACAGCAATGAGCACCCTGTGGGAGGAAGGTGGCCAGAATGGCACACAGCAGCCCAGAAAGTGAGTTCTTTCTTGCTTTCTCCTTTGCCTGTTTCAGTCCAGGATTAAGAACCTAAGGCCATGATCCCGCTTGGGCCATTTAAAGCGGAATTAACAAAAATGTATTCTGCATGCAGTCCTGAACATGCAGTGCTAGAAAAGGTGGATTGGAGAAGGGCTGGGAACATGAGTGCCGCACAGGGTCTCCCCTGAGGTGACCATTTTGTCACGTCAGCAATACCTATTCTGTTCTCTGGAACAAGTTTCTTTCATCTGTGTTAGTCCATGTGGAAATCAGGCATTCATGAGCTCACTTTTCCTTAACATTTTTTCATAAAGTCCAAAACAGAGAAAGGTTAAGGTTCTCTTATCACCATGTTTATTATTGTTAAAGTAGTCAGTATAATTACACCCCAGGTTTTAAAACAAAAACACCATGAACAATGAATTAATGGGGAGGAAAAGCAATAAAAGCTTTTCTAAAAGACCAGTAGATTAAAAGCAGCGGTTGGTAATACCAGCACAAAGCAAAATCCTATTCTTCATAGTTGTTTGCTTGCCTTTCCAAAAAATCTGCATATCAATTTTTCTGTTTCCTTCTTTTAAAACTTTTTTTCCAGCAGTGGGTTCTGCTTCAAGAAGGTTCACATTTAAAAGTACAGATTCAACATTCTTGTAAGATTCAAATGTAGCAATTTGAATGCCGAATCTGCTCATTCAAATCTTATAAGAGTTAAAAATCAGGGCCATTATTATTATCAGTCAATCAATCAATCAAATTTTAGTCTAAAGACTCAAAAGATTACATAAAAACAGATAAAAAGAATTTACAATAAGAGACAAAAAAGCAAATTAAAATATATGTAGTAAAGGTCACTCGATTGTAGGGTTTCATTTCTTAACTTCTCCCTCATGTTTATACCTATGGCCAAGAATTTTGCAATTGCAAGGATCATATCAGGATTGATATCAATTAGCAGCAATTTGATATATTCTGAACTCAGTCTTCTTCTTCTTCTTCTTCTTCTTCTTCTACTACTACTACTACTACTACTACTACTACTACTACTACTACTACTACTACTACTACTACTACTACTACTACTACTACTACTACTACTACTACTACTACTGTAGTAACGACAAAGCTGCTCAGTCTTCCCCCACCCTGGATTCATTTTCAGCCCCTCTCCTTATGGCTCTTTCGCTTGTTAAAGACAAGGCTCAAGAGTAAAAGGAGCAAGAATTTTCCTACATGCCGGTCGCTGTCCAGGTGCTGAACCCTTTTCACTCTGTGCAAATGCCTGTGGCTGATAACGGTGATTCTCAGCCATGTGGAGAGAAAAACAACAGCTGCCCTTCTCTTCCTGTTGAGGATTTTTTTTCCTGCCACTGGCCACAGGATGTGACATCACAAGGACCTCTGATCTGTCAGCCCCTGCCTTCTTCCAATCACCTCTCCAGAAGTTGCCTTAATGTCATTTCCCCCCACGCCCCTTCTTTGGCTGCATAAAAGCCCCTGGCAAGATTAAAAAAGGCCTCTTTTCCTGCTGATTCCTGTCTCAAGACTCTTCACTCCATTCCTCCATTTTCTAGAATAATTCAGGTCAGCCATTTCTGGTTGGTCTCCAGGATTGTAGCTGGTCAAAGCCTGGAAAAATCTATCCAAACACCCAGGGTATTACAACAGCTCCCCAGCTGATGCCCCCAACTTCCCTGAGCCCCCCATTGGTCATGTATCCAGAACGTGACATACCACTACTACTACTATTAATCCAGAGGAGTAGAGAGATATAAGCCTACTTCATGGTGCTGAAATGATTTAATTCCATTACTCCTGAAAAGAATACAGGAAGATGCATTTCACAAGTTGTATGTAATCTCTTGTACTGCTAAATATTTACATCACAAATGCGTCTAATGAGTCCTGATTGTTGCAATGTCAAGGATAATTAAGACATGATTGTGTTATAAAATAGTATGAATATTTTTTTTGAAACAGACTCTTCAAAAGTGACAAATGTGTTTTGATGGCAAATGGCAATTTGAAGTGACAGTGCTCTCTTTACCGCTTTTTAACAGCCTGAATTATTGAGAAGATTTAGCCTTTTAGTTGTTAGGTACTGATTTACAAGTCTGTGTTAGAGAAATGTGTACCTTTTGAAGCTGCTTTGATTTTCAGATAGGATGGCTCTATTTAAAATTGATTAGCAGAAAGTCACAACAGCTTGCCAAATTGCTAATGGAAGCTATCTGAATCAATTCTCCAATATCATTTAATATTGTTTGGCTGCTATGAGTTTAATCAGGAAAGAGTAGCAGCTTGCAGTTGGTAAAATTAATTATTCTTTTCAGATTTCATTTGTTTATTTACCTATTTATTTCGTTCCCTCTCTCTTATCTTTTGTTTTTCTTTGCAAAAGTCTTTACGTGTGCCTACAATAATTACGTTGAGTTTAGAGGCGCCTTCAAATAGTTAATTTGGGGGAAAATGTCACAGTATTAGACTTTGCTTGTGTGTGTCAAAAAGTATTTGTATCTCTACTTTGGGATGTTCCCCTGCCTGCTAAGTATTTTGTGTGTGTGTGAAGTGTGCACTTAGCATTAAATTGCAAATTGGATTCTGCTGTTGGGGAAGAGTTCTCGTCAGCATAAAGAAGCTGCAGGTCAGAAATTCTAAGTGATGCTATAAGGGAACTCCTCTTGGCTGCTGATGATAAAAACAAAGCTTTTTTGTGGGGGGGGGGTCAGTACATTCATGGGCATTCGCATAAACATATCCCTCCCTCCTAGGAGCCTCCTCAGGGTACAGGACCCCAAAACTTGGAAATATTCTACATCTCCACCACCAGAGTAAACCAGCACTTTCAGCATCTTTAGTAGGTTGATCAGGATTACCTTCAAAGCAAAGGATACCTCCTGTAATGAAGAAAAGCTATGCAACAAGGAGTAGCTTATTTTAAAATTATACTGTTAAAAAAGACCCTGTTGTCTCAGCAGAGGGTATGGACATGAATTCTGTCATGCTATCTATAGCTCTATTACATTAAATATTTTGAGAATTTGGGGCGGGGGGATAGAATGACTGTTCAAATCTGGAAAATTCACCAACAGCCCCTATTATTAATCTATATTTCTTCACTAATGAATTTGCCAGCACATTTGAAAAACTGTGACTTTTTAATACTTTCAGGCTTCAGGGTGTATTGATAAATGGGAGTGTTGTAAAATAAATTGATTCCCTTTTTCAAGTATGTAAAGAATACCCCTACTGGAACAGACACTTCCAAATTAAAGACGCAGTTTTCAAGGCCGTGAGAAAGCAGCGTGGTGTTTTGAGGTGCTTGTTTGGAGCATGAAATCTCAGTACTTTCTTCAAGTGTTTCCTGCATTACAGGGTAAGCCTTGGCCATACTTCTAAATGGCAACCACCAGGTCTGATTCTGCACTTCTCCATGAAGCCAGCTGGGTGACATTGGGCTAGCCACAGCTCTCTTCCTGAGCTTTCACAGCCCTGCCTGAGGTATCACAAGCTGTCTATGGTGGGGAGAAGAACAAAAAGTTTGTCAGCAGCTTTGAATCCCCTTAAGGGTGAGAAAAGCTGGGTATAAAAAACAGCTTTTCTTCTTCCTCCATGAAGCCAGCTGGCTGGCCTTGGGCAAGTCACAGCTCTCCTTCTGAGCTCTCACAGCCAAGCCTACCTCACAAGGTGTTATTTTGGGGAGAACAGAAGGTTTGTCAGGCGCTTTGGGTCCTCTCAGGGGTGAGATAAGCAGGGTATAAAAGCCAAATTTTCTTCTTCTTCTTCTTCTTCTTCTTCTTCTTCGGATGTGAAAGGTGTTGATCTGGCTAAAATTTTATTCTTGTTTCCTGCACACGTGGAACCCATATGTTCAGAGAGAAGAGAAAGGGGGGCACACACTGAGAAAATCATAATGCTGCGTGACCAATAAACTGAACATATTTACTTCTAGGACACTTATGAAAAATATTACTGCCCTCATTTCACTTAGCTGCTCAAGAAACCAGCACAGTAACCCTCAATGTAGCAGTATTATGCAATGATCCAGTTTTAATGCACACCAACAGTCAAGAAATTGGATATACAGAAAAATCTCTCAAGGCTACTTAAATTTTAATCACTTTTTTATTGTTCTATTGCTAGAATCATGAATAGAGTAAACAACCTCTTCAGCCCCACAGGGTATTCAGCAGGTATGCCTTGCAGAACAAGAGGATGCTCTCAATTTGTTCTCTTCAAAGGCACCGTAAGAATCTGCCAAGCTTCAATCTCTCGGAAAGAATTACGTCCTTCCACGTGTCCTATCACTCACTGTCAGCAGGAATACCAAAGATCCATCAATAACTTTTTACCCAGCAAATAAGAGACCGACAAACGGCAACAGTATCCAAGCAGGTGAGAAGGAACTAAGTTCTTCAAGGTTATTCCAAAAAGAGGTGGGGGGGGGGAAGAGAGGGGAAAGAACAGAAATCGGTTTACTGAAAGAGATTAGCAGTACAGGTGGGCCCCCATATCCACTGATTCGGTAACCACAGTTTCAGTTAACCACGGTTACCAGATTAGCTCCACGGGCGCCATAAGGGAAAATGATTCCGAACCAGAAGGTCTATTTCGCCCCCCAGAAGGACTACTTCGGCCTCTGTGGGGCATTAGACTAAGTGTGTGATGCCACCAAAGCCCATCCCAAAATGGAAAGGAGTGCAGGGGAGGCAGGTAGGAGGCATCTGTTGGTGTCACACGCCTATTCCAACACGTTCCAGAGGCCAAAATAGGCCCTGTGAAGCCTAGAAAAGCACTTCCGGTTCTACTTCTTCAGATGCTGGGGGGCCCAATGAGCACATCTACTTCTTCAGATGCTGGGGGGCCCGGTGGCCACGTCTACTTCTTCAGATGCTGGGGGGCCCGATGGCCACGTCTACTTCTTTAGATGCTGGGGGGACTCAATGGGAACATCTACTTCTTCAGATGCTGGAGGGCCCAATGAGCACATCTACTTCTTCAGATGCTGGGGGGCCCAGTGGGCACGTCTACTTCTTCAGATGCTGGGGGGCCCGATGGCCACGTCTAATTCTTTAGATGCTGGGGGGACTCAATGGGAACATCTACTTCTTCAGATGCTGGGGGGCCCAATGAACACGTCTACTTCTTCAGATGCTGGGGGGCCCAATGGGTATGTCAACTTCTTCAGATGCTGGGGGGCCTGATGGGCACATCTACTTCTTCAGACGCTGGGGGGCCCAATGGGCATGTCTACTTCTTCAGATACTGGGGGGCCCAATGAGCACGTCTACTTCTTCAGATGCTGGGGGGGCCCAATGGTTACATCTACTCCAGGCCCCCTAGCATCTGAAGAAGTATACGTGTCTACGAAAGCTCATGCCGCCAACCCTTCCCTTGTCAGTCTCCAAGTGCTACTAACTACCTTGCTGAAATAATCAAACAAATGTTTTGGACATTCAATTTGGAACTTAAATGTCCAGATTCAGCCAAATTCATATGATTTCGAATGTTATGAATATTCATACACATCCCTACAAACAGCATTAATTAAGAATGCATTCAGGTTCTAAATGCTGCATTTCACATGGCAAATTTACCACTGCTGTGGCACTGTTGAGGGGAGAGAACAATTTTAATATACCAGTAGTAACAAGACCCGGGTGCCACAGGTTTTTTTAAAAACCGCCAATTCATTCCATGGTGATAAAAACACGAGTCTGAAGTTCAGCAACATTCTACTCTTGATCCAACCAGTGGCTCCAAGAATGAAAATGTGGTTTTGGAAAATGGTATGCTCAATATTTTTGGTATTATATATATAAAAGGCAGTACAAATCAATACGGTTTTCTTCAGGCAATATCTGAGGGCGGCGGGGGGAGAGAATTAAAAATGCAGCTCAAAAACCTTAAAATGATTTTTTTTTCCTCAAATGATTACAAATACAAAATGTAAAGAGTCCCTTTTCATGCTTAATACTTTTCTTGGAAGTGGGTACTGGTCTTGTTTTTACTGGAACTTTACAGTGTTTTGTAAAACCACAAATAAGAATGCTTATTATAAACTACGAAATTGTTGCTATACGTTTTTTTCAGCCATGCACAAAGTGATTGCTCACATACAGCCAAAGAATTTAGCCTTCAACAGAAAGCAGGTCAAAAAGGCAACATATCAACTTCCAAATAGCTTGAAAAATAATGCAAAAAAAAATGTTTAAATTACATGGCCGAGACCTCGACAGCTTTTAATTTAAAAGGCTGCGGGAAATCATACACAAAAATTAGACTTCATAAACTCTGAAACTGTTGATATGTTAAGGTCACTTGGCACGGGAGCTAATTAAATTAAATTAAATTAGACCTTCTAGAGATTAATTCCTACCTACAGCAGAAACGCATGCAAAGTTTGTACTGGCCAGGCAAAGCATTGTTAATAGTCCGGGTGAAGAGAGGAAGAGCCCTCTCTGCAGATCTGATTCCTACTTTAATTGAGGGAATCTCTTATCCCTCTGCACATTAAAATCTTTGGCAGCCACATTAAGTCCCTCTCTTGAAGGCTGACCTTGGAAGCTATTGCGCCCAGACTATGCTCAGCATTGTAAGTCAAAGAGCTTCTTAAAGGAAAACGCTTCATCTGTGTCAGATGTGGCACAAAAATAGAAACCCAGATGTTCCTGGGCATGAGGCGAAAGAAAAACAGAGAGAGAAATGAAGATGGAAACAGGTAAGCCATGAAAGTCATCTTGACTCTGGTCACACCTTTAGTTTAAGACGACCTCAGGTTAATAATGTCCTTCCGGCCAGGACGTTATTTTTATTCAATTCGTTTTCCAAGCCAACGTATCCCCATTAGATCGTTCTAACTAGAGGCCTCTATTCCAGAGGACTCAACCCATCCCAAGCCATCTTCTCTTCCTTAGTATGAGTGTTGGGGGGGGGGGAGAATGGGCTAAAGGAGGCACATAAAAAAGGAAGGGGGCCTGGAGGTCGGGGAGCAGGCTTTTAAAAGAACGGCAAACACAACCCTCGCCTCCCATGAGTAACACAATGGCATCCCAAAATAAAGGAGGTTAATTTCATGCAGCAAAAGGGGTGGAGATCCAAGAGTTTTGTGGAGGAGGCTCAGGACAATCGCAGAGACAAGAGTGAGTGATACGACCCAAGCAATGATGGCCCAAGGTGTGAACAGGGGTGGTACGACCTCAGTTCAAATTATGCAGCCCAAGCAATGATGATCCAGGTGTGAATAGAACTGCTGCGACCTCAGTTCAAATTATGAATAGAATGTCTTCTCTCATATAGGTATGACCAGGGCCCTTGAGAGAAGAGGACGTTCCAAGCAGAACAGAGTTATGCAAAAGTAGACAATGCAACCTGGAGAGGCCAGGGGACGCCTGTACAAGGACTTCTGAAAGTGCTTTTGATCTACATGAAGGAATTTACAAATATAAAAAGAACCCTTCTTCTGAAATAGTATGAAGCTCACCACAAACTGCCAGGGACGGCTTTACATAAGCGTTCCTCCTGGAGGTTCTTGATTTTATGAGATTCTGTCAAATAGCACATCTAGCAGCCAAGATAATGACGCCACTCATGACTGATACGTCTCCTCCAGGATCTTCTCCAGCAAAGGAAGATGCATAACACAAAGGTGTTTTCCGAGTGAAAAAGTGGTTCACTGATTTCTAAAATTCAGGCATCAAGATGGTGCAAGGTGACAGTCAACACCAGCTCTTTCCAAGGGCAACTAACCGCTGAAATGCATTATCTTAAGCCACGACTATCTACTGTTGCTTCTATAAATACTGATCAAGAATCAAACAGGAATGAGAAGTAAATGGATTTGTCCTGAAAATGAAGTCCTGAATTCTGGAACATGCAGAAATAAAAAATCTCACCCTTCCCATCGAAATGGAAGGGTGGATTATCTAAAAAATCAGGATTACCATAAATGATAGTATTTTTGATGGACATATGTAAGGTTCTATTATCGTTTTATAGACTGAAATCTACTGATTAAAAAATAAAACCTTTCCTTCCTATCCTCATACTTACTTAAATTATTAGTTTTATCCAGTAGTGAGTGCATGGATAGGAGATTTCTGCATTACTTCTTTAAAAATCATATTCAGAGGTTGTAGTACTATGAACTTTGAGAATCCCTGAATTAGTAAGTGGAAAGAATTTGTCTCACTTCTTCTCCATGATCAGTTTGGCTAGACCCAGAGCAAGAGCAACCTGCTAACTCACTGCTTTATGCGCAACGCTTTCACGCCCACAGCTTGTCATTGGTGTTATAAACAGCATTCTAAATGTCTGGAATATTGCGTCAAATTATTTTGTACTACACTCCATTTTACCCACTGCAGTAAAAATGAATTATAAAAGGACACCTGGCGCTACAGTATTCTCATTTATTGAGAGCAATTTCACAAGTACCAGGAGTTAGATTCCAGTTGCTGAAATTTCCACTGTAATTCATCCAGGTGAAAACTCAAGACATGTGTCTCAGGAGGTCATTTTATATTATGAAATTAAAACAATTTGTTGGATCATATTAACAAATAGCAAATTTCACCTATTGAAATTAATTGGGAATGTTTAGTATCTTTCAGGCAGAACTATAAATCCAGTATTTTTCTTCTAACCTGTGTTTCACATTAATTCTACAGGTTTAAATTTTTTATTGTTGTTGTCTGTGTACTCCATCAGATGTAACAACTGGAGACATGGCCATTGTTAAGTTGAATCCAGCTCAGGGATTTAATGAGCAGTAAGGTCCCTTGAAAGAAGGTCACTGGCTCCAAGTAGTGTTATGGTTTGGAATTGCTGAATTTCCATCTTTATCTATTCTGATGGCGTCCAAGTTTTATTTTTTTGAATTTTCATGTCTTTGGTACTGCACCCAATGCAAATAACTGCTAAAATGATTAATGCCTGTTTTCTCCCAGCGGCAACGGATTTCAATTTGTGCATCTTGATATTTTGTAATCTTTTCCCAGTCTTTCTCCACTATTCTACTGTCCCCTAGAATAACCCATCTGCTTTTTAAATATCTTTTTCTTAATGTCATTCATATTATGATTCAACTATTTATGTATTCCATCCCACAAACATTTTAAATTTTCTTCTTTGTTATTACATCTAATAAATTAAATCTAGTTAAATTTCCATCTCAATTCAGCAGTGTTTCTTCCATTAATTGATGGTGGCATGCTTTTATTAGTATTGCATAAAGACCTAAACCATTATGTTATTTATTTTTAAAAAATAAAAGTTATATCAAATTTTAATCTTACCCCCTCTGTATGCCACTGATCCCAAATAACTTGCAGTTTTCCCAGGCTGCAAAGTAGATAGGGCTACTGTTCATTCACATAGCTATGAGGCAAAAGAAAATGCAGTTTCTCTCCATCTGCATTATAATATTTAAAATATCCACCTGTCCTCTCTCTCTAGCTCTCCATTCAAAGGTCAGTGGAGCATATAAATAGGGCAATCCTCTATCTATAATGCCCACCAAGAGAGAAACATTGGCTCATAGAAGTTTGATAGACTCTCTCTTCAATTATCACAGTTAAAATAGTTGGGAAATCTTAACACCATAAATACCACTTGAGCCTTTGGGGGAATTATACAGTTCTAACCAAATAATGTGGTTCAAATTATTTGTTTTGAACTACAGGGAGAGAACTGGGCTATAATGATGTTAAATACGCTAAAACATTACAAGCATCAAATCTGTAAATTTTCTCAGTTTCTGCGACTGGAGGGAAACGTAAGCTACCATATTTCTCTAGAAAATTTGGGTAGATTGTCCAGTCTTTGAGCTGTAATAAACAGTCAAAACTTTGTTTAGGAAGTAATTTCAGTTAGGCACTTAAAAAAACTACCGTAATCAAGTTTTATTGATGTACAATTGAATTGACAGAATATTCAAATCCCTGCTCGCATGCTAGGCTGGAGTTCCATTAGGAGGCACCAATAACTTTCTAAATAACTAATTTTGAACACATTCTAGGAATTTAACATTATAAAGGTTCTTCTCTCGTATCTTTGCCTTTGCAGTCTTTTCTACATAGGGTCCATTAAACAACCTCTGTTAGAAAAACAAAGTTTCATACTTGCCCTTTCTATCTTAGCTGAAACTATATCATGCATGGGTTTCCCAGAATCATGTTTCATTAAATATGACACCCAATATTTTTATATTGTTTACATTTTACTATGGGAATGTTTACAAATGACCATTTATACTTTTAGATCTCTTTCCATGCATTATAACTCTAGTTTTAGGACAGTTGATTTCAAACTGTTCCTCTCCATGTTTTATGTTATTTAACATTCTTTCCCATCCTGTTCTTGTCTGTGAAAGCAGAACTCTATCACTGACATCTAAAAACACTAGGATTTTCCTAGGGACAAGATGAAACTGAAATGACTGACCTACCGTCCCATTTTTAAGCCAATTTCATTTGGACCAAATTGACCAGGTAGAGACTTGAATGCTTCCCTTCCAACTCCAATACGTTACTTACCAGACTACACCTGGGAAAAAATTGGACGGACGGTTTGCATCCAACAGTTGGCAAGGTAATCCTGTTAGGCATCTAGTGTGGAAACTCATTAGGCAGAGAATTTGAACACATCAGTATCTGGAAAATAATTGCCTTGTGCTACGATCTACAGCTCTCCTGGTTCTTAGCTACACAGACTGCTGGATTTGCATCCTAAAAAGGAATTTTTCTAGACAATGATTCATAAAGTGCATCAAAGCAGAATATACCCTTAGCGATTTAAACCTTCTGCAGTCTATATGTGCACCACAGATATTTTTAGAACAGAAAAAATGAAGTGTTAAAAGGATCAGGGGGAAGATCAAAGTGCTAAAAATCTTCTTGCTCCAAAACAAGGAACTGTAAAATTAAATTAATTTTAATTACTCTCTTCTTCATTGTGTTTTGGCAACATTCAGCAAGACATTGCACATTTACCATATTTCAGAAATTAATTATAATTACTGTAAATGTTTCTTTATGATCAAGTCTGTATTTGTAAATGCTAGATGTTCGCTTTTGTATTTTACAATTCTATGAGATATAAGCCATTTTATATTACATCATTATTACAAGAATTTTATGTTTTAGAAAAATTTATACCACGGAAAATGTGGATTTTATGTAAGTGATGGTTTGGTAAACATAAGTAGCTTTGGAAGACAAGAAAGTGAAAAGAAAATCATCCATGTTTGCCTACCGTGATTTGAGAAACTTTCCCACTGCTAAACCAGCTGCCGCCATGTTTAAATTACAGCACCATTCTGTAATGCTACAGTCAACATTTTACTTGTTTTTACCTGTATAATATTGAGGATATGATGATGATGATGATGATGATGATGATGATGATGATGATGATGATGATGATGATGATGATGATGATGATGATGATGGCTAGCTTACACTGGGCAAGAATAATTTTTAGTAAGGTATCATTTGGAATGGACTCTGTCTCATCATTTGGTTCTTATTCAGCTATTTATCAAAGGCAGAGATTTTGCTTTCCTGAAAAATACAGTATGTCATTTGCTAAAACTTTGTGACATAACAGGGCCATCTTGTGGCAAGAGCAACCCAAAAAAATCAAAATCAGATAGATCAACCCAACAGAGAGAACACAAAAGATCTATCAAGGAGAAACAAACCAAGGTCCTTCTAATATGAGAAAACTAAATAAAGTGCCCTGATGCCAAAAAAGGGGGAGGAAAAGATATACTCCCTTATATACAAATAATAGTAAATTTACTGGTAAAAATATAATATCTTAAAAAAGTTAATAACAGTTTACAAAAGACAAAAAGAATGGTGTATAGAAAAACAAATAATGGGGATCTAAAGCCAGACGCGTTTCGACAAGTGGTCTTCCTCAGTGGCTTTTAACGATCATCCCAAATGGTGACTTCTTTCGTCTCTATATGGTTATACAAATTAGACAAAATAAAATTAGACAGCGTGCTATACAAAACCAAACTCTCAAGAAATCAAACAATTTACATATACATATACCATTTCCCAAACCGGACATGAAATAAACAATACTTACATGCCGCAATGGGCTATAACAAATACACCAAACGTACAAGTATTTATAAAAAGGCAACTAGAAAACAAATATAAAATACAAATATTACATAGGGTTCAGTAACAAATAATACATCAATAAAAACAAAAATTATAACAAATATATACAGAGATACTCACATAAGAAGATTCTCTGAGTAAAAACAGTATAATACTATCTTTCATTAGAATTATAATAAGATAATGAGACAAAACTCTAGGGGCTAAAATATATATAGGGCAAATCTTGTGGGACTGTCCTAGTCCTGATTCTGCAGATACTCACGGACCATATGATACAGAGAAGATGGCAGCTTAAATAAACCAATTAACTTCTTCATTAAGACCAAAGGGTTCAAGAGTCTTTAATCTATGGATCCAAAAAAGTTCCTTTCTGGCCAGTTTTTCTGAAAAGTACAGGCTCCCCTGGTTAAACACTTCCTTGAATCATCACACCAAGCTACACAATTGGAATACTGGTGTATTGATTATGTACAATCTGGTGTACAATGTAAAGAAAAACTGGCCAGAAAGGAACTTTTTTGGATCCATAGATTAAAGACTCTTGAACCCTTTGGTCTTAATGAAGAAGTTAATTGGTTTATTTAAGCTGCCATCTTCTCTGTATCATATGGTCCGTGAGTATCTGCAGAATCAGGACTAGGACAGTCCCACAAGATTTGCCCTATATATATTTTAGCCCCTAGAGTTTTGTCTCATTATCTTATTATAATTCTAATGAAAGATAGTATTATACTGTTTTTACTCAGAGAATCTTCTTATGTGAGTATCTCTGTATATATTTGTTATAATTTTTGTTTTTATTGATGTATTATTTGTTACTGAACCCTATGTAATATTTGTATTTTATATTTGTTTTCTAGTTGCCTTTTTATAAATACTTGTACGTTTGGTGTATTTGTTATAGCCCATTGCGGCATGTAAGTATTGTTTATTTCATGTCCGGTTTGGGAAATGGTATATGTATATGTAAATTGTTTGATTTCTTGAGAGTTTGGTTTTGTATAGCACGCTGTCTAATTTTATTTTGTCTAATTTGTATAACCATATAGAGACGAAAGAAGTCACCATTTGGGATGATCGTTAAAAGCCACTGAGGAAGACCACTTGTCGAAACGCGTCTGGCTTTAGATCCCCATTATTTGTTTTTCTATACACCATTCTTTTTGTCTTTTGTAAACTGTTATTAACTTTTTTAAGATATTATATTTTTACCAGTAAATTTACTATTATTTGTATATAAGGGAGTATATCTTTTCCTCCCCCTTTTTTGGCATCAGGGCACTTTATTTAGTTTTCTCATATTAGAAGGACCTTGGTTTGTTTCTCCTTGATAGATCTTTTGTGTTCTCTCCATCTTGTGGCAAACCATTTTTTTAATGTACTCTTAAATCAAGATTTAATCAAAATGTGCTTGAGATCTTCAACACAGTGGAAATCTAGACTTTTATATTTCCTTCCAACCCAGAGAAAATAATGGCAATTCTGCCTGATTTTTCCACACTTTGTTTCTCTCTTTTTTTTTATCCTGAAAATGAAATGTGTTTACCTATTTTAGTTATTACTGTATTTTTGGATAGCTGTAAATTTGGCAGAATTAAATGATACACCTATAAAGAAGTCGATACAAATTTCAGAAGCCACACAAAGTGGGACAAAAACATTTGCTTTCATATTAGAACAAATGAAAGACTATCAACATTAATGTGTATTTCACATTATTTCTGCTGCTTATGAAGAGAGGAGAAACTAATTATGTGAAAGAAGCAATACAGATGGTAAGTTTTGTTTTTCTTTAGCATTCTGAAATGCATCTACAAGTACAATGTCACGATTGTTCCCTTTACATATCCTTGTAAGAAGAATGCTTAGATGTTGTTAAGCATTCCTCATTTATTTGGTAAATAGAAAAAAAATCCACATTTAAGTCAAGAAGGCAACAACTGGAGTGTCATCACTGTAGGAATTCAAGGGGTAAAATGATTGTTGGGAGGGGCAATTTTGCTTGGAAACTACATTTAATGACCAGCGCCATGTCTTGTCTTTCAAGGCGCGTAAAACCTTGGTAAGTGTTGTTATCAGCAGAAACTGCAGAAGAGTTTTTTTGTCTCTTGCTCTCTCCTTATGAAATGCCAAGTAACAGTAATGAAGGGCCAGGTGCATGCCCGTGTTAGTTGTTTTATACAAGACCAGCAAAACTGTCGCCGTGGTCAGCAACCTGAGAAAAATGTAAACTAGAAAAAAATTACCGCCCTGCAAGGAGGAAAACCCCCATAAAGTAATTACTGGAGTTTATTTAGCATCCCTATGCAGGGTCCCTGCTCTTAAGATATTAAGGTTATAATTTGCACTGTGTGGTTTCTTGGGCTTCAGTGTTTTAAATAATCTACTTTCCACTTCGTCAGAGATTGAAGACAACAAACTAATTTCCATTTACGACCCTCATCAAAGGCATATTGAAAGGAAAATATCCAACAGCGAGGGTGAAGAATGAGGGAACGGAAAGGAGCTTGCAGTTCTTGTGACTCTGACCTCTACTCAGGCCTGTTTTTGAAATGCAAGTTCATGCATTCCTGGAAGGGCTAAGGTGTGCGCCATGTGCCCCACAAGCTCATGAAAGAAGAGGGTTATATCATACATTTCCCTCAGAGGATACAACAAATGTAGGGGGACCAAACTTTGTGGTTCCTTGGGACGCCTCTTAACTTGTGTGGGTGGACCAATGTGGCTTCGCTTTCATGTCTTTCTTCAGCAGAGTGAGTTTACTGAAGGAAATCACGTCAGAGGTTTGTCACAGAAAAGTAACCTTATGACCTACAAAGTAATAAAAAGCATTTCACTGTTATGCCTCGCCACGGCCTTCCCTTCTAACTTTTCAGTCCCTCCAGCCTATTCAGACTTTGCTCATAAACCTCCTACCCAAATGTAGAAAACACACAACCAGTGAACTGTCCTACAAGTCTAATTTCAAAGCCAAGAGGTCTCAAAGCCTGGTATTGAAACTCATCTCAATGGTACAACTTTGTTTTACAACTTCCTTCCAGAAAGGAAAGGAGACCGAGTTATACAGTTCTGTGACTTTAACAATGTCTTCCCATCATCAATAGTCATTTGATTCTTGCTTGCAACTTCTTCAAACAAGGACTTCATTAGCATGAATTTGAAAAAAAAAAGGCATTAATGATAAACATGTGAAATCAATAACATTTCACCGTATCCTTTTTTTTCTGAAACCTCAGGAGAAGTCGATATGCTGTGCAAGAGTCCCACTAAGCAAGGAGGTTATTACTGTATTCAAAAAGGTATCTAAATAGTAGTACAATTAAAATTGCGCATTGGACAACTAAAAAAGAATTGCTTGTGATGTGATCAATCACCAAAGACCGCTGCATCCTAAACCTCAATCCATCTGCCATCTGCAACGTGGTGCTGTCATCTCATTACACTAGTGGAATTTGTACGCAAATCTTCCTGAGGGTCAAACGTCCAGATATCCTGTCTCAAAGAGATTCCTGATTCCCCGAAAGACGTACAGAGAACCGTGGAAATCTAACTAGGCAGTGACTATCAGCTTCACAGACAATTGGACTAGGGATCCTCATGAGTGTTCATAACTCCTGTTATTTGTAAGAATTTGTACACGAATCGAATGTTACGACATTCATACATTAGGATTTGTACGAATAACAATGTTTCAGACATTTTTGCAAATAGTTTGGACATTCGTGAAACTGGGAAGGTGAGAAAGTGGCTCCACCAGTCACATCTACTGATCCAGAGTGAATTCAACATGGATCGAGAGCAGATTAAAAGTGGATTCAGGTTGGATTTGCTTTCAGAGCAGATATGTTACGGCATATGTACAGTACATTCTGGCATATAAGGCTACTTTTTAACCCAGGAAAATCTTCTCAAAAGTCGGGGGGCGTCTTATACGCTGGGTGTTGTCTTCTTATACGGCGAGTATATCCCAAAATCTATATTTTAACTGGAAAAGTTGGGGGTTGTCTTATACACCCAGTCATCTTATACGCCGGAAAATACGGGTATTTATTATTATCGGACACGTATTGGATATCCATACAACTTCGTCCGAATACATTTGTACTGAATAGAATCCTACCACATTTGAAGAGGATCAATTCAAATTAATACAAATTTTCTAACATTCGATTAGTTACAAATCGAATTCCAAAAAAAATGTATTTGTGCACATCCCTAAATAGGACCATTAGAAAGCAAAATCTCTGAAAGCAAATGTCAAAAGAGGATTAAGGTATGCATAAAAATCATGCACATTTGTAAACATTTATTATGTTATTAAAAGCTTAGAAGAGATAATTTAGTTCACACTTGGTAATTTCTGAACAGGGAGACATATATTACCAGTGCAAAATCAACATAACGTTGGACAATAGTATTTCATCACTGAAGATCCGCTGGTCGCAAACATATCAATGGCGCATTCGCAAAGCTGAGATTCACTGAGTTAAAAAATTAAGTTGTACAGATCAGAAATGTAATCACGGGAGACAAGCTCTGAGAGTTTTTCAATCACTGTGGACCTGCATCAATTTAAAGTCATGTTGCATTAAAGAGAAAAACGTCTGGGAAAGTCTCCTACTTGTCACTTTGGATTAGATTTGTTGTTGTTATCAGACTGTGCATTTTGTGAGTTTCTTTTACATTTTAAGGATATTGCCTGATGCAACCACTTGGAGCATAAAGAAACTAGCAACACGCGACACTCTATCAGATTGCCCAGAGTCTGGCACCCTGGACAAATTAATAATATCCAGGAAAGGTGGTGCTGGGGGAGAGAGAAATAATCTCTTCCGTAAGTCAATTAACATATTAAAACTGCCTTAGGGTAATACAACAGTGGACGTCTGGAGCAACCTAGGTATCTTTTCCGCCCAAAGAATTCTGCATTTACATCGGGAGTCACTTCATTTTTTTTTTTAGCCACAGAGGAAAGAGGTAATTCCATTTAGTGTGCCTTGCCTGAATTGACCTCTGTATTTGTCTTGGGCTGTGATCGGAAAAAAAGTTATGTCTAAGGTGGGATTGCCCACACACCAGTCTGCCCTCCCCTCCTCTGAATATTCTGTGCTAGAAAAGGTGGATTAGAGACGGCTTGGGAACATGAGGGCCACACGTGGTCTCTCTGTTCTTATGTCTGAACACAGCTTTAGAGAAGGCTTCAAGGTGAGACTGTCTGCCCACAAACTGTTTCTTCATAGTCAAATGTGCTAATTTCCCTCTGAATGTATTGCTTTGAGAAAGAAGTTAATAGCGGTAAAAGGTCAAAATACAGATAAGATACAAAGCAACATGCTTAAGTATTGATGGCAAATGTGGAATGTTCCAGATTGTCCATTCATGTACTTCTGTGGAATTATTAATAAAGATTTAAAAATTAAAAAATAGAGATTTTTTCAATTATTGTCAAAGCATCTGTATTATTCCAAGTTGCATAGCTTGCATCTGCGTGAAGCTGGAGAGTGTTGAAGTTTCTAACATAACTCTGATTTATCCCTGTTAAGCACCTCAGGCATTCTTCCTAAATCACAGCAATTTTCATGCTATTATTTTAACAACATTTCAAACATTAGAGACCAATCATTATACAAACCGCCTTGCAAATGCACGGGAGTCCTTGACAATCTTGCAAATTCTCAAATTATTACAGGCTCATTGCTGATTTATTTCCATGACATTATAAGATAGCAATTCTTCTGACACTGAGAAGCCTTCACTTTAAACACCCATAAATTTATTTTTCAGCCAAAAATTAAGGCATATGGATTTAACTTCCATATTGGCTGTAAAGTATACGTGACAGTCTCATGTGTTGTGCTTTCTAACAATTTAGCCTGTGTACAATGATGCTCTTAGTCGGTTTTATAGTCCCAGGCTACTATTCCTTCTGCAAGTGTAAGACCACAACCACTTCAAACACTATTGAGAAGCGGCCATCTAGCAGCACACCAACTTTGAATTTATTATATGTTTACCTTCCATATGTGTTTGGTCATCAATAACCAGTTATGCCACCCTGAGTAGATAGAATTTGCAGTCAAGCAGTATGTGGAATGCCCTACACAAATTATCCCAAACAAAATGTATTTTACTTGCGTTAGAGTGCACCATGCTTATCATTACTGACAAACTTTAGGATTTGTGCACTAACACGCATGCACAAATGCACCCGTGAGTTAGAAGGAAGTGTTGTGAGGCCTCCTCAAGAGGCCCTTGCTGTATGCTGGAGTCCTTTTACTAATACACCTTTTTTGGAAAAGGTCCTGGAGAAGATAGTGAACTCAATCCAATCTGGCTCCAGGTGGCTTCCCGTTCAGTCTTCTGCCTCCCGAAACTGGGAATCCGCTTCCTTGAGAGGACCAGATATCCTAATGATAATATTTTGGGAGCCGGAAGACAATAACAAACCAAAGCACAGGCAACAGAGTTCCCCTTTCAGTAGCTCCCCTGTTGAAAGTCAGTCCATAAGCTTCCTTTGAAGTCCACCTTAGCTTCTTCAGATGAAGCTCAGAAAAGACAAGGGCTTCCAGGTGCACTCACCTGCCCCTGCCACCACTGGCTCCTAACCATTAACCCTTCTTCTTTCCGTTTCCCTCCAGGCTGGAAGAGGAGAGACACATGTTTCTCATGTTTAATTGTGTATAAAGAGCTTTTGTTGGGGTTGGGTGCCATTGCGGATCCCCGCAAGGGTATCACTTCACAGTTTTCTTGCCAGAGATACAAAAGCGGTTTGACGTTGCCTACTTCCAGGGAGAGGCTGGGGATCGAACCAGCAACTCCCTGCTATCCAGGGGCTTTCCTTGACCCTAATCCCAATGAACATTTGCCCCAAACTCAGCCCTCTTCTTCTTTCAGTCCTTTCCACTTTCCAGGAAATTAGACCAAGAGTTACATGGTTTTCATCACCAGTGCACAGCTTTATCCAAGATAAGGCAGAAGACAGTTGCAAAAACTCAAAAGAAAAATTAAAAGTGCAGAATTGATAGCCCTCCATTTCAAGAATGCAATTCTCAGGCACACTTGAATCCAAAAGAACAAGAGTCTGAAGGCCATCTTAGATGCAATTTAAATCCCCGTAACACCCACAATCTCAAATATTTACGGAATAAACCCCATATAGGGATGTGTGTGGATATTCGTAACATTTGATATTTGGGTGAATTCAGACGAATTCGAATATTTGTATACAAATTGAATGTTATGACATTTGTACACTGACATTCATATTCATACGAATGCTTCAGAACGCTCGTGAACCAGGGAGGTGGAAAAACAGCTGCACCAGTTCTATCTGCAGTCGATCCAGAGTGCGTTCAACACAGACTGAAACCGGATTCAGGGCGGATTTGACACTTTCAGAGTGGATATGTTATGCGATACGTATCCGATACTTATGCGTTCATATCAGATGTTCGTACGGATTCTCTGTGTTAGAACAGAATACAAATTTTCTTACCTTCGATTTGATACTAGTCAAATGCAAAACCCCATTTCATGCACCTGATTCTGACGCAGAGGAGTCACAACTGCCATAAGCACAGTGCATGTTCCAGCAACCGACGCCCATCCAGGTTCTACAGATGTCCTGGTTGTGTTAATTTTATCGTCAGCAAGAAAAGTAGACCACCAACTAGACTCTTCTTTTGTTCCAGAAGCCATGCTTAAATAATTTAGCTGTTCAAAGAAATCTTTAACTATAAATGTACTAACATTTTACCAGTATAATAGATTAACTACAAAAAGAAATTAACACTGCCTCGGGAAAAAAGAGATAACATTTTTTTTTCCAGAGCTTTTTGATATGCTGGTTTTTGAATTGTATCACAGTGGGCTAATATTTTAAAATGAAGCTGTCAGAACCAATGAAGAAATTCATAATCTGAAACTCTTCAAGCTACACAAAAACTGTCCTTGGCGAAAAATAAAATAAAAATAAAAAAAGGGGGGGGAATTCATAAACCTTCAAAAACTTTTTTAAAAACCACTCCCTTTAAAAAATTCTGCTTTTCAGTGAATTTTATCAGAATACATTATCACAATCGAACTGAGTACGCTTCCCCAACCACTCTAGAAGTTTCTCTAGTTTTATCATTTTGCCATTCACACAATGTAAGTAGACTATTTGCATTTGCCAATACAAACTGACAAGCAAGTGATACAATGCGTTAAAATTCTCTGTAGTATTGACTGCCTGAAGCTGAGACTCCCTTGGCTAAATACAGTAGAGTTCAATTAACAGCTTTTCGATATACAATTTAATTTTTCTTTCATCTTGATCCACAGCCCAGCTTGAAATGAGGAATGTAGAAATAGATGGCTGGCTTCAATATTTAAAGCACTTTATACATAAACCCATCAAGCTGTTAATGATTTCTGCCATAAGTTGACAAAATGGATGGGGGACGTTGGTTCCCTCAAAATGTGAGCATCATTTGCTCCAAGAAAACCATCAGATTATAAGATACAGCTTTCATATTCTCCATTTTCCTGGAAAAGGGCCTTTCACTTACCAAAACGGGGCCAGTTTGATGCCGAACAATTTCCTCAGAAAAAGAGAGGCGCCAGTCCTAAATTCTGGGAGTGCAGTCAAATGCTATCTTAATTGAATATACTTGGTTCAGATGAATATCTTCCTGTGTACCATGCCTACAAGGAATATGTTTCACATTTGCACCAAATGCTGTGAGTGCTTAATACTTATTGGATGACTCTTCATGAAAGCTTTAAGGAACTAAATTTTTAAGGGCCCATGTTTTTTAGAAGTGGAAAGAGGGAAAATAATCCTTTGCCCAAAGTTGGGATTGTTCCACTAGCCCTTAAACGGGCAGCACTGTGCTCCCTCCTCAAGAGGGTGAGTGGGTGGGTTGAGGTAGATAGATGATCGATGAGAGAGAGATAAAGGTAGGTAGGTAGGTAGATAAGTAAGTAAATGCAGGGTCTAAAGCACTAAACTGAATTTCATTCATGAGAATTTTCATTAGATGCAGCTTAATTCTCCATTAGCATCAGTTCTTTTGTTTTGTTTTGTTTTTTGACTTTGGCTTTTTAAGTGGCGCAGTTTTGCACTTAATAGATTTCTTGAATGCTGCATGTTCACCTTCAATCGCTTCTTGTGGGTTTACCTTTCAGCTGCTTTACTCATTACTTTCTTCACAGTGATGAGCTAAAACAAGCATCTGAATGTGCTATTTTGGAAAATAATATTCAGTTAGAACACGCTTCCTTGGGAAAATAATGCTCATGACTAAGAAATACTTACCCGTGTACATTGTTGGAAATAATCAGAGAAGAAAACAACTGTGCCAGTTTTTCAACCTTAAAAAGAATATGAGACCTAGCATAACAGTCAAACAATATATTCACCTGTTCCTTTTTTTGCCCTATATATTGCCCATATTTAGATGCCAATCCTAATCATAAAACACAGGCAGAGTGACTGATTAACAGCCCTGTGCTTTTAAAACACTTATTCCAAACGGGAAAAGAAGCCAGATCTATTGATGGCCGCAAGGCTGTGAAAACCCAAGACTGAAGTGTTAAGTCTCTCTCTCCTGCTCTCCTCTGTGAACCAGTTTTGTCTTCCGATAAGAGTGCCAGCCTCACATCTCACAGCCACCGGGTTTGATTCTGCTCTCCTCCATGATTCCCGTGGTTGACCACAGGATGTGACATCACCAGGAACCTCTGTCCTGTCTCTCACCAGCCTTCATCCAATCACCTCTCCAGATGTTGCCTTGATGTCATTTCACCCAGGACCCTTTTTCTGGCTGTATTTAACCCCCCTGGCTAGAATAAACGAGGTCTTTTCCCACCTGAATCTGTCTCCAGCCTCTTCATTCCCCTGCCCCATTTTGCTTGCCTAATCAGGTCAGCCATTACTGGCTGCTCTCCAGGACTGAGCCGGTCAGAGCCTAGGTAAAATCTATCAAAACACCTGTTGATCGCAGCAGTTCCCCAGCTGTTGCCCCGATCGGAGCAGCCTCCCTACTGCTCCCCCCTGCTTCCCAGATCCCAGGATTCAGGTTGTGAAGACGGATCGTGGCAGTTGACATAAATTAAGAGGGTCTGAATGATAATAACAATAATGATGATGAAGATGATGTTTATTTCTAGCGTCCTTTCCACTAAAGGGTGTTACAGCGACACAAGAAACAAAACTTAAATATAAAACATAATAAAGCCAACTTAATACATTAGCAGTTCTGGAATATCCACTTTATGCAAAGCACCTGCCTTAGTTTATGTCCATATCTGCTGGTGGCATCCCTGGAAAATTGACAATTAGATGTCTCATTTCTGTAGCTTGCCAGCTATCATGGTAATGCAGAAGGTAAAGGGTGTTTTTCCACTGTCACTAAAAGTACCCATTAATGCGTACGAAATGGCATTTTTGTACCCATTAATGGGTACTTAATGGGTACTTCTAGTGACAGTGGAAAAACATGCAAAGTTACTGAAAGCAGCTATAAGAATCCTTAATCTGAGGCACACAGAGCTTTACACTACTATCTTTCTACACTAACATTTTTCTAGGGGAATAAAAAGTGGGATAGCCTTGTAAATTCCTGTGCTGAACATACTGGAATCAAAATTTCCTCTTACATCGAGGTATTTTATTTAATCGCTACTGTATACTTTAGTTCACTTTAAGACATTCTGTAACTTACTGTCATTTGTTTCAAAAGGTCTTTAATTAACATAAAAATATAGACTTCTGAGCACCTGAGTAAGACTTAAAAAGACTGAGCTGGCAGGTTAACGACACTTGTTTAATTTCTCCCAAATCCTTGTGGTGCAATATTTTCTAGTTGACCTAAATCGGACTTGTGCCGAATAAGTTTGAGGTCAGCTCTATTGTTATCACCTAGTTTCATCTTTGCTTTCATTTCTAGCTCTGCTTTTTAAATCTTAACTCAGCACTGTGATTTTAATTGTCAAAGAAATAGCATTTAACATTTACAGTAATTAATTCAAGATTATTTAGAATAACTACACTAATTGGTATGTTCTGCAAATCTGCAGCACTGCAGAATTAAAAATAAACATCACAAAGATAATTTACAGCTAATCTATACTTACAATTAAGGTTAGTTGCAAGATTTATCTCAATCTATATTTTTTATTTGCCACGATACAGTAATGGAGTATACCGAGTTCTGGCTTTTCAAGCACCTAAATTATAAAACATAATTACACAAATTAATTGAAATGAGTACACATATTTATGCCTTTGTTTGCAACCACAGAATATTAAGTGTGACAAAGTAAATGAGCAGATCCAACCATGATAAATATTGACAATATTACCTTGCAACCAAGTTCTGGAGAAATTCTGCTTCATTCATTTGCTGCAACAGCAGAGGCAGACCTTTGCCAAGTACCTGCCTAACACCGTTAAGGGAAGGACGAGAAGCTATAGCACAAGGAAGCTCCTGGAATCAGGGACGCATTTTTTGCATCTGATTCATAATGTTCATTAATCGGAAGGGTTACATACATACGAATGTACGAACCTAAGAAGAGCCTTGCTGGATCAGGTCACAGCCCATCTACTTCCGCTTCCTGTCTCACACAGTGGCCTACCCAGTGCTTCTGGCCATCTCAAGCAGAAGACTAATGCAAAACCTTCATCTGCTCTTGACTCCCGGCTAATGGCCTTGAGAGGCATCCTCCTGACTCTCCAACCTGGAGGCTGAATCCAGGCATCCATGCTAGATAAGAAGAGAAGCCCTGCTGGATCAGGTGACAGCCCATCGAGTCCAACATCCTGTCCACATAGTGACCCACCAACTGCTTTTCAGCATTCTGTCCCACAGCAAGACTCTCCCCATGTTAAAGCAGCTGTAACCTAGTCTTATCTTCACACTGAATCCTGTCCAGCCATGCTTAGCAACCCAATTTTGCATTGACAAGTGGAGGCCTTTCTGGTTCTCCTCTTTTGCTTCCTTTTTCACCCAATGAAGGGCTCTGTTGCTCACCCTGAAACTTAGAAATTCATGATGCACTGTTTAAGGGAGTTAAAAGTAACTCTTGATCTCCAGCTGGCAAGAAAACTTTGTATCACCCCCACAACCACAGTTATCTCTCCTTTTGATACATGTAAAGTGCTACCAAGACTTTCTCTCTCTCCTAGGAGTTGAAAGCCGAGTTGCCGCTCGCCATTTGACTAATTTATTGTTGTTTGCATGTTTGCTTATTTTACCGTTTGCATTGTAATAAAGTTACTTCTTGTGTGCATTTTTACATTTTCAATAAAGAAATTTTGTACTAAAATCAGCCAAGTCTTCCCCTTCCCTTGGGATTGGTCAAAAGTGTAAACAAAACCCATAAAGAATAATCATGTTGCCTCTTTTCTATAACTAATATTACCAACTTCAACACCACTTGTTTTACATAGAAGCCTAAACCAAATAGTAATATTTGTATTGATTAGTTTATGGTTCTGGAACTGTTTTAATGTTGTTAAAAGACTACAGTGTAACACATTTTGTACACAGTAGTTTTATGTGTAATGGCTGCACAGACTGCAAATAGATTATTGATTCAATATTTCATTCTCTAAATGCTTTGGATTCATTGGGCTTATGAATCAGTGAGTCAGTTTGGTCTAGTGGTTAAGGAGCCAGACTCTTACATGAGAATACCAGGTTCGATTCCGCCTTTCCCCATGAAGCCAGCTGGGTGACCCTGGGCTAGTTACAGCTCTCTTCTGAGCTCTCACAGCCCCACCTACCTCACAGGCTGTTCTGTTGTGAGGAGAAGAATAGAAAGCTTTGTCAGCCACTTTTCGAGTCCCCTTAAATGGGTGGGAAAAGTGGAGTAGAAAAGCAAACTCATTATTATTATCATAGGATAAATCTACAAGAATATGAACTTGGTTGTCAGCATTTCTGCACTGGGCCTTATTCCGGATTATATTCCAGAACAGGAACCTTCTGTCACACATGCTAGGACAGCCTTTACAATCATGAAGACAGCAGGTTCCTATTCCAGGATATAATCTGGAAAAAAACCCAATGCAAGAAAGGGCCAAGTTGTTTAAACTTCTCAGACTTAGAAAGCCCAAAGAATGGGAAATATGTGCTATCATCCTTCTCCTATGTGTTTGTTTCCCATTCACACATCTCCTAAAGAGGAGGCAATGAAATTTTGATCAAATAAATTGAAAAACACAACAGTTCCTTGGCATTTTAATAAAATGAGCAAAATGATTATCCTGAGCAGCAGTTTGCACATTACTGGTCTAGTTCACAAATTACTGGCCTAGCAACCTAAATAATGATTACACAAATCTTTTACTTCACAAATTGCTAACTAATCTCCCATTACTCAGGACAACATAAATTTAATATTCAAGACGCAAGTTTCTGAGTGCAACTGTGCCTCATGCTGCTTTTTAGGCTGCTTTTAAACATCACATTCTCTGAAGAATTTCCATCAAGTTTCAACTTAGACTTTGTTTAATATGACCAATGCAAAACACATCTCTTGTGAATTTCTCACATGCCATCCACCACACTATCAGAGAAACTTAATATTTTTATTAAACAATCAAATTTAATGGCAAGGCTTATCTCAGCTATCTCAAGAGAAATAGGGACAAGAAAAAACAACCTCTGAACAAGCTCAGCATACTATAACTTATTTTTACCACCTCCTTATAAAGTTATATGCCAAGTAATAAACCTGTTCCCACAAAAATGATGCACTGAGAATCTTTAACTAGACTAAATTAATAGAGGTTTTGCACAAAAATGGGAACAATTTAGATTGCATTTCCAACTTAATTTCCCTTATAAATATGTCCTGTGAAAAACGGATTGTGGAAGCAACAAGAAACACTATTCCCTTTGCCTTCTCTAATGCAAGCCTCCCATTGCAAGTAACTCTTTCTTTCCCACAGACTGTAGATAGCAAGTTGCAACTAAATCCAGAATAAATTTTAATAATGTGAGTTTGCACTAAAAGCAATACGTCCTTTTTTTTCACTTTAGCACAATCAGAAATGCACATACACAAAGTGTTTGTTTCCAGCACCTAAAACAGAAAGGAAGGAGGTAATGTATGGAGATGATAGTTGTAACTTTGGTGCCTACCCAATTCCACAAGGAACATCAATCTGGCCCTGCTTAATACATCTTTCTGAACCCAATACAAACATTCATTTTAGACTTAAAACCAAAGGTAACTCTACAGCTTTGCAAAAAGCACATTTATCTTACTATTCACTCCTACAATAACATCATAAACGGACAGCAGTTCCTACCAGTTTATTGAGAGAAAACAGATGCTAATGCCCAAAATTCAGCAGAAGATGTGAATTTAATGCTTATTCCAAGGGCCAGGATATTAACATCTAGGCCGCAGGGATCTTTTGGAAAGAAGAGGAAGAGTTGGCTTTTCAATTCCACTTTTCTTACCCATTTAAGGAGACTCATAGCGGCTGACTGAGCTTACTATTCTTCTCCCCACAAGAGACACCCTCTGAGGTAGGTGGAGCTGTGAGAGCTCAGAAGAGAGCTGAATCCATCACACTGTGACTAGCCCAAGGTCAGCCAGCTGGCTTCGTGGAGGAGAGTGGAATCAAGCCCAGTATCCCCAGATAAGATTCCGGCTCCTTAACCACTCAACCAAACTGGCTCACTTGTTTCCAACAAATAAAACAGAAAGGGGCGTCTTAAATTTGGCAGCTATTTGTGGCAGGTATGGTCTGACTTATTAGTTATGCGTTTAAATTTTCTTTATCCGAAATTTTGGCAGCATACTTCCTCTTACACCTTCATGCAACTCTACCAAATTCCGGACTCATTTGCCCAAGATAAACACCTCAATATTTTGTTCCCCACATTTCACAATATACACTAACAGGGTCTTTGATTTAGCTGTTACTCAGGGTCTATGGATAACTATAGCACAATTATCCTGTTAGAGTAAACCCTTGGAGTTTAAGAGTATTAGAAATGCCTTGGAGGAGCCCAGTGAATGCAGAATTCCTGCAAGAATCCCAGCAGAGATCTGTATCTTTTTTTCTGCCACCACTATCACTTAAAGGAAAGCATTGTTCTGTATTTCCACAGCTTTGACACAGGCTCTTAAGCAGCGCTGTGATATATGTTACAAAAGCTTTATCTCGTTTCCTTCTGAAATATTTGTTTTCTTTCCGACAACCCCTGAAATCCTTGCTTTAAAAGCATTCCTCCCTTTCAGTATGAGTGAAGGGTGTCCTCAGAGTTATTTTGGCAGAAACTTTTATTTATGTGATCAAAAGAAATGGACCTGGCTCGATTACCCTACCAGGTTCGATTCCGCCCTCCTCCACAAAGCCAGCTGGGTGACCTTGGGCTAGTCACAGCTCTCTTCTGAGCTCTCACAGCCCCACCTGCCTCACAGGGTGTTATGTTGTGGAGAGAAGAACAGAAGATTTGTCAGCTGCTTGGAGTCCCCTTAAATGGGTGAGAAAAGCGGGATAGAAAAGCCAGCTCTTCTTCTTCCCACCAGAACTTTCCACTGAAAAGCCCTGGAAAATCCTTACGTCAGATAAGCTTTCAAAAGGCAAACAATGAAAATCACAGCAGAAACAAAACAGGGCCGATAATACAATTATGGCGGCGCGCTTGCCTAGCCGGAGCTAATGTTATTAGTTGACACTGCAAGGCTGCGCTTTCTCCCGTGAGTCGCAACGGAGGCAAAGTTCGCCCTAATTGGTTCCCAAGCACAAGCAGCCCTCCGCAATCTTTCCTCTGGACCAGTAATGTTAATTTCTACACGACTGTAAATAGTGTTTGCCAACAATACAAACATGGTAATAAGAGGCTAGGTGGGTAAATAATGTGGTTACAAAGCAGCTTATTTGCATTTTTATTTAAAACTGCCTTCGTTAAAAAGCAGCGCAGAAGAAGCCTTGGTTAAGAAGTACAGCAGTAATTACTCTCTTTAGGGGTCCTTTTATATGTTCTTTAGGGAATTAGAATGAAAAGATAAGCAGAATTAGAAAGGGAATCATGCAAAGTATGAAATGTACTGTAAACACTTAGTAGTGTGTTTACCATAAGCTGAGCCACCTTTCATTAGTGGAATATATAACATGCTTATATTGCCAGTTTCGACTGTCGGAAGGCTGGAGAAATTTACAGCAGGCGAGGGCAACTTGCAACGTGTCTATCTTTATCGAGGAAAAGAAATGCGACGCGGGTAGATGTTTCTATGCAGATGTACACAAAAGACCAACAAAGAACAAATAGGTTTCTTGGCTAGTCAGATGGCCAGAACTAGACACAAAATGCAAGAAAATATCTGGCCCTCTGGACGCGCACACTCGTCACTCCTGGCCACCACAATAAATCACCTGGGTTCCCTGGGCCTATTTATGCTGCCTCGTCAAACCATCCTTCCTTTCTCAGCGAGATGCTGATGGAGAAAGTATGCAACCACACTTTCCGCTACATGCCAGGAATAAACGTAGGCAAAAAATACGCCAAAAAATGTAAAAAGTGTAAAACTACGCCAAACTGAGCCAGCCTCCCCCCCCCCACACACACACACAACTTCTAGCCTAAAGGTGATTTGAACTATACTCCTGAATTTCATCACATGTATGCCTTGAATTCTCATCAATGGGGCTGGTTAAGAAGTTTCACTTTAGGATATCAATGGGTTCTAACACATATTTAAAGGTAGGGCACAAATCCATAATACAGATTTATCACCAATGTGCTCTCCTTCTTAGTTAGATGAAAAAGGGGAGTTCACAAGGAAAGCGATCACTATTATGCTCACAATTAGGGATATGCATGAATATTTGTAACATTCGTTATTCGTATGAATTTGTACAAATTTGGACATCCGTACACTAATCGAATGTTATGATATTAATGCAATAACACATCCGTATAAATACAAATGGTTCGGACATTCGTTGAATGGGGAGGTGGGAAAGTGGCTGCAACAGTCACATCTGGAATGGATCCAAAGTGCATTCAACGTGGATCAAGAGTGGGCTAAAAGTGGCTTCAGGTCAGATTTGATGCTTTCTGGATACGTATCCTATACATATTTGTTCCTATCTGATATTTGTACAAATTCATATGAATACATTTGTATCGAATCCTACAACATTCAAAGTGGATCTATTTGTACGAAAACGGGTTTTCTAACATTCGATTCATTGCAAATCGAATACCTAGAAACCCATCAGCACACATCCCTACTGACAGTCATAGGACTGGAATGCCCTCTAGCCTTCTCCTGAGCCAAGCTTCTTCTTTCCACCTTGCACATAAAATCCTGCTCAGAGAAGACAGTAGCATGCTCTTGCTCGTGAAGAAACCTCGTGAGCTTGCTGGTAGCACCTTCTCCTGGGCCACCACCGAAACAAAACTGAAAGTAACTGCAGCAGCAACATTTCGTCCATTGTTGATTTGGATGGCCTCCTGAAAGAGGCTCCAAATCTTTCAAAGCATCCTCACCTCTACCCACATGAACCAGAGATGCAGCTTTTATGTTTCGAAACCTAATTACTTTTAAGGAAATTGCCACATTTATTTGGATCATAAAAATCGCTCTTTACTATTCCAGTGGTGGAAGGCGAGTGATACAGACAGGCGAAGGTCTGAAACAGTTCAGCTGCTCTCAGGACATTGATTCAGGATAAACGATATCCACAATTCAGCAATGTTCCAAGACTTTCAGAGTGCAAAAGGGCTTCGCACATCTGCTATATAATCCAGACCCTATTTTACAGTGGTTTCATTACTGACCATAAAAACTGTAACAGTGGAACTGTATAAACAAACTGAACAGTGTTTTTACTGTAAAACATGAACGTACTATAAATATTTGTCTTTCCCTTCTCTCAGTGTCGGCAATGAAAGAAGCAAATTCATGCCATATGTTTATAGTGCAAAGGGGAGAAAAATATCTCAACAGTTCATCCATGTGATTGTTTGGGAAGCCATTAAGTAGTTTTAATTCACCCATTCGCTTTTTAACACACATCTTCTTACGAATCATTAAAATATCGTTGAAAGCTCAGCTATCGATAGGAATGTTGCTAGTGAGGCAGATAACCAAAAGAATAATTAAAAATGAAAATAAAAATCATAAAAAGTTCTCCCTGCCCTAAAACAGCAACAGAAAATGGGGAAGAAAAAACGATTCCTCATTTCAATCAAAGGCCAGGGTTATACATGTGTTTTAAACAATTTTCTGAGTGTATTAATTAAAGGTGTCTGACACATCTCTGTGGGGTGGGGTGGGGGGTGTCATTCCAAAATCTGGGTATCACCACCGAAAAGCCCCTGTCCCAAGTCTTCTACCCTTCTTCACAGCAGAGATGCAAAGCCACATGGCATTGGGACTGTTTGCATGCAAAGCTGTTGAAGAAACGCAGAGCTACAATTCATAAATTCTGAATATTTGTGGAAAAAAAAGGAAAAAAAAAGTGTGAGAAAGAGAGTGCAAGCTTCAGATGGTGGTGAGGAACCAAACTCATGGACCACAGCGTCAACTGACTTTCATGAGGTCAACAAAGGCTTCCTGTGCACTTCCATAACGTCCCACAACCTAAAAGGTGTGCTGCAGACCAAAGGATGGCTACAGATATCACTCTGTGTTCATTTTCCTCGACTACCGCACAGTAGACCTGCCGGCCTGCCACACTGCCTTGGTTTTATTGTCCATTAGTGTCATCTCAAGCTAGACTTCATTCAGGCTAAGGATTATGACTGTGCTTATTCAGAACAACATCCAATGGAAAGCAACATTGGGCAAAGAAATGATGCCAGATGGTTTCCCTCTGCCCTTGAAGAATTTACACAATAATTTCAGTGGATTCTTTATCCAAAGAGTAGATATAGAGCATAGGTTATTAGATCAGCCACATGCAAGATAGACCATGGTAGGATTCGGGTCCGCTGTGAATATTCTTCAAATGCTATTGGAATCCGCTTCAAATCCTTGCAAATCTGCTTTGAATCTGGTCTGAATCTGCTGCAGAATATAACAGCACTGAACGAATGTACAAAAGCATTCGCTGTGCCAGTCTTTGAATGGAGCCAATATTCAATTCCAGTGCGAATGTTCAGATTCATACAAACTGCAAACCTGATGAATACTTGGTGTACATCCCTGTTGGAGACTGATGTCAATTTTGAAGCTCTAATAATTTCTTATACTGGGGCAGGGGGGATAAATTAAAAATTTAAAGATATGATTCATTTTAATCAGAAGGCAACTGTAAAGCATAAATCTTCCTTTGAGTCGTGGAAAAGGCTTTAAAGCAGCCAGGAAAAAGAACATCAATACTTTGCAAAGGGGGAATGATTTTTCCAATTCGCAGCTTAATTGACTTTAAGACTTAATGAAAAACATTCTGGTACAGTTTGTAAACACATTTGCTCAGGAGAACACTGAAATCCTTGGGCAGGAGAGGAAGAGCTCAGGGGCTTATTTTGTATTATATTATTGACATCATTGAATGAAAGAGTAATGATTGAGTAGCGTTTCACTGTTCCCTTCTGCATTCGTCTCTTCGAGAAATACTTCGAAATGTACACAGACTAAATAATAAGGTGGATCTGAAAAAAACGCGAGCAGGAAAAAAAAGGGGGGGATAACAACTTTACCAACACTAAAGCATTCACTCAGCATTATAAGAGGACCTACAAGTAGGAATGGACACGGATTGGTTCTCCTGCATTTGATTAGTATCAGATCAAATGTTAAGACAACTTGCATTCATTCCAATAGATCCGTTTGAATGGGGTAGGATCCAATTTGATACGAATATCCAATACAAATGCATACGTATCCGATACATACCCGATATGTACCTCGTAACACAGCTTTTCCCAAACTTTTGACATATGTGTACCCCTTCTATAATTTTCATACCGCTGAGTACCCCTCATAAAAAACATTAGGGATAAAAATTGTATTTTATAAAAATAATCAAAATCAGTGGAACTTACTAAAGCACAATAACAGGCACCCGGAACTAACTATTAAAGAATAAGTTGTCTCTGTTACAAAGTGCAGTATATTCACGCCGTGTCACGCCTCACAAGACCGTTAGATAACGCTGCAATTCTCCGGTGTTTAAACAGCTCCGCGGCTCAACATCAAATGTTAATGTTCCCACAGTTTAAAAATGGCCGAACCCGAGCTGCGCAAAGGATGCGCAGAAGTTCCCGCCATAAGGAGTTGTGATACGATGTATGATGGCCTCAGTTCCTGTGTAAAGACTGCGATACGCGCCAATATCTTTCCTTGTTCTGTGGGCGCAGCTAAGCATGGTGCAGTGGATATTCCCACGTGATCCCCACCAAACTCCGGTGCAACGCGTACCCCCACCAAACTCTTCCTGTACACCTGGGGGTACGCGTACCACACTTTGGAAACATATCCGCTCTGAAAGCGTCAAACCCAACCTGAATCAACCTGTACAAATATCAAATCTTATGAATATTCATGCACATCCGTACCTAGAAGTAAAAAAAAACTTAAAGAAGTTAAATAAAAACTTGCAAAAAACAAAAAAATTGATTCAAATAATTTTTAAAAGGATAATAATTTGAATAATTGCAAAAGCTAAAAATTTGAACAATTCAAAAATAATTTAAAGAGTAACAAATGTAAAACAATGTAAAAGTAACAGCGGTAGAGAGCCAGCAGCAGGAGAGGATCTTTCTAGGGTTTTGCACTGAATGTCAGGGGTATGTGCTCTGTCTCATGAGATCCTGGCCCTCCGAATAGCTTTAAGAAAGGATTAGATGGATTCACGGAGGACAGGTGTGCCAATGGCTACTTTCAGTCTCATTGCTGCCTTACAGTCTAATCTAGCTCACATAGGAGAATGGTTCTGACTGCATTGAACTATTTAGAAAGAAACCTAAGATATAAATGCTAAATATATAATTAAAGAGCTTAGGGGAGAAATGGCAGGTTTTTTAAAGAGGTAACTTTAAAATAACACAGATCTGACCATAAAAGGCATGGTTTGGTAGAGGAGGCAGGGGAAAATCCTTTTGCGCAGACCTCAAAGCACCACTTAATCTATTTGCAGATTTAAATTTAAATATTTTAAAACTTCCAAAATGCCAAATTCCATGAGGCACTCACAAGCAGCAGCAATGGATATTTATATGCAATCTACTCATAAAATATACATGCCATATAACTTGCAGAAACACATTTCTTACAGTCACAAATGTAAAACAAATTATTGTATTAGACTTATCTTATTAGAATATTCAAATAATCAATGTTAGCATCAATACAGTTTGTGTTATGAGCAAACAAGTCATTTTATTTATACTGTATGTGGATTACGGTTTGGATCCTAATATCTTTTTAATCCTTAGATGTTAGCACCCATGATATCTGCACAGGTAAGCTACTAGTAACTAAAAGGACTGCACTGCCTGACTATGTGAGCCACTTTGGTCTAGTGGTTAGGGGGGCAGACTCTCATCTGGGAATAACGGGTTTGATTCCACCAGCTGGGTGACCCTAGGCTAGTCACAGCTCTCTTCTGAGCTCTCACAGCCTCACCTACCTCACAGGGTGTCCCTTATGGGGAGAAGAACAGGAGGTTTGTTAGCTGCTTTGAGCCCCCTTAAATGGGTGAGAAAAGTGGGGTAGAAAAGTCAACGCTTCTTCTTTAGCAACCACTGGGATTCCATAGACGACAACTTCTTCTTCTTCTTCTTCTTCTTCTTCTTCTTCTTCTTCTTCTTCTTGGTTCACAGTTCAGGTCAAGTATAAACATGCAATTATTAGGCCCTAAATGGCTTGACCCCCACAAATCTATATGAATGCCTCCTCCCATATGGACCTGCCTGTGTCCTAAGATCTGCCATATCTTAAGGAGTTAAGGGTCTGGAGACACATGGGAGGCCATTCTGAATGATTGTCACCCGGCTATGGAACAGTTTCCCCTCTGAGATGCAACAGGCATCTTCATTGTATGTATTCAGACGACTGGTGGAAACGCAGCTCTTTAGCCGAACCTTTACCCTCCTAATGCAGGCACCGTTAGTGTTTTAGCTAATCTACTTTATCCACTTTTAAAATAATTTCATCATGACCCACCCTGAGACTTTCAGGTGCAGGTCACAAGAGAGAAAGGGAGATGAAACACAGAAGGAAAATATTTTGTGCTGGACAGATAGTAGAGTTGCTATGGTATAGGCATAATTCCAGAGGTTGGATTTTTAAAACACTCTCTTAAAACCAATCGCATTCTACTATAAAATGGAATTTTCTTTCCAGTTTAAGTAGCTACAATCTATTCCTGTGTACCATGATATTTACATTTTGACGCATCCTGCAATTCATCAACTCTTTCCTAGATACAAATTTCAAGTAATTAAAGTTCAGTAATAACTTATTCTTTCTGCTCCAGCACCTGCATTTCATTTGTTTATTTTCCCAGAGTCATAAATCTGAGGGTCTGTCAGAGTGCTATAATATTAGTAAAATAATCAAAGTTAATTAGTCCTTCTCAATAAACAACAACAAAGCCATTACAAGAATGTATTGAAGGTGCTCCAGCTACCCACTTTGCAGATGAAATTAAACTATAGGCAATTAAAACATAGAATGGAAAAGCCATTTGAAGGAAAGACAGTGTGGGACCTTTGTTCCTCGCTTTCTCAAAAGCTATAGCTGTACTTGGCACATGACGCTCAAAGGTGGTCTTCAGCAAGGGCAACCTCACATTAGGCATGAGAAGGAGATTACCACTGCCAGGCCCACTTTAGGGAGACATTGAGGCTACCCTGTTGATACAATTGGTCTGACAGAACAACACCAATTCTGCAATACAGACAAGTTCTATACAGAATGAAAAGTAATGGATCTTCATTGAGCCTAGAGATCATGAAGCTGTTTGCCACCAATCTTGTGATTCTGAATACTGTACTGTATCAGCAGGTTTATTTTTGACTATATATTACAAATGCATAATGAGAGCATCAGTAAAACAGATATTATTTTTAAAAGATCATCAATCAAATTAGCAGCACTTACAACAGGTTTCCTAAACCTGATGGTGCTAACTAAGAACTCTGTATCATCAGTCAGTTACGATGGGTTTTCCAGATGGGTACACACTGTGGGAGACGATAAAACAACTGAGCTTACCTACGTTTCTGGGCGAGAGGAAGACGGTGGAATTCTAAGGGCATAACAATGGCTCCTCCAGCAGTCATGGAAAGGACAGGTGTTGGCCAGGAACAGAAAAATACAAGCAAGCACCCCGCACCATGGAACTGCAACTGTCACTTGGCGTTACAAGGCTGGGCCAGGTGAAGATGTACTCATAGCCTTCAGCATTGGCCCCAAGAGCTGAGAAAATGTGTGCACCGTATTTGAGGCCGTATGGCCAGCTACAGCTGTGTGTCAAAAACACCTTCAGAAATAACCATAGAAGGTTGCCAGCCACAAGTACAACCCACAAGGCACTTTTCTAGTCTGTGACCTTAGCATACCACAATGAATCATATGCACAAAAGTGATGACTGAATTGGAAGGGAGCCCATGTAAATATTCTCCAAGCCCATGAAGATCTGCATTTTGGGTTTCTTTCCCACATTTTAGCCAAACCAGTGGCGACAAAGACAACAACAACAAAAAGCACAAAAATACGGTAAGTAAAAAATAATAATAAAAAAATCAGATAGCTGGCTAATTTTTACAACCCTTAACCAGTATTAAAACAAATTCGATTTAATGTTAGTCGAAAATTTTATCTGCGCAAGGCCAGAAATTCTGGTTGCTTTTATCCAAATCAATCCTTTACCACAGAAAAGAAAACAAGGAAATTTTCTAAGGAACTTCAGTATTTTTTAACAGCACTATGAGATCTAGCCTCTTCCTTACCCATTCTCCCAAGATGCGTTGAATGGCTTCATTTGCTTTCAACATATTCCGGCATGCAAGGATCACATGAGCACCATGAAGTGCAAATGACTTTGCTGTTTCAAAACCTACAAAAAACACAAATCAAAAAGCCTGGTAAAAGATCTGCTTTAAAGTAAGTTATAGTCTAGTATATTATCACTATTTAGCATTCATCAAGCATACATGAGACATTTCTATTGATGTTCTTAAAAACTAACTGCTTAAAGACTCTCAAGGTTTAACTAGGTCTATGGATACTCAGCAGAAGAATAATTTAATATATATGTCCTAGAAAATTATCACAACAGGTGACTAGTTGTTTCACTCAGGCTGCTGAACTGTTGTTTACCCAGGGTAAGAAGCTATTAAACACAGGGGAGACAAACCCCAGGGCAAGAGAAATTTAAGTTTACAACACAGGGTACACGTTACAGAAGCAGCAGATATTGCATGAATGTATACCATCCTCTTCAATTACACGCCTACAGTATTTAAGTCTTAGCAATTTCCCTGCCTTTTTAAAGCCATTCATTCTACCAAGCAATTTTAATTATCCGGATAATTCATGGCATACAGATAAATCCAGTTTCAACATATGCAAAATACGTTTCCAATTTTTAATTCCATTCTGAGAAAATGTAGCAAAGGACATTTGGGAACACAGCAAATTGCAGTTTATCAGCTGCCACATGTCTTTCTTAGCCGGCCATTTGTTTACTGTTTTATTTGATGTTTAAGAGCAATTCACATTTACGTCCAAATTAGTTCTGTACTACGACGCAAATAATTCAGTTAATGACTAGCTGCACTACTCAAATATATGAGCCAGGTCCTTTAAAAACCTCTGGCAGTAAAAATATCCTGAGGAAATCAGAACATTTAAACCCACTGGAAACTCTGTGACTTTTGACAAGTTTTCTGCCACTTGTATTTTGTGAGAATCCTGAAAAATGAAAGTTTTTCCAGCCATGGGAACAGGAAGTAACAATCCCAGGTCTGCCTTCCAGCTGTGGATGATAAGCTAAACATTTATTTGAGATTGTGTGCAAGGAAAAAGCCATTGGCAGTAAATGCTGAACAGCTCCTTCATCTTGGGGTTTTTTCCACTAGCACTAAGTACCCATTAAGTACCCATTAGGGACCCATTAAGTACCCATTAGGCTCAGAGCAGAAAGACCCTGTTTCTACTGCAGACCCCATCAGAGCCACATTTGTTTCACCCTGTCCTAGGGAAATCCGGATTAAATGGGTCCTTCAGGACCTATAATCCAGATTTCCTGTAGACCCCTTGGGGTCTACAATCCAGTCTTCGGCCATGAAATCCAGATTATAAGAGAAACATTTATTTATGTGATCAAAAGAAATGGACCTGGCTTGATTACCCTGCCAGGTTCGATTCTGCCCTCCTCTACAAAGCCAGCTGGGTGACCTTGGGCTAGTCACAGCTTTCTTTCTGAGCTCTCACAGCCCCACTACAGGAGTGTACAGACTACTGACAGCTTCCTAACCCACCCACCCCCCACCCACCCCGTTTCTCAGAGGCAGGAGGTGAAACAGGGTCCTGGCCAGCCCCTACATCAAGGGAATGCACAGGCTTCCATTTTCCAAGGTTAGAGACACCCCCCCCCCCCCCGCCGCCGCTTTTCCACGCACAGTCAAAGATCTGGATCTTTGAGACCGGGTCCTCCTGGAGATCCGGATCTTGAAGATGTCTGAAGACCCCATTGTGGACACCTTTAATTAGGTCCGTACAAAATCCAGATTTAAGGGCCTGAAGGACCCATTAAATCTGGGTTTGCCCTGCCCTTGTGGGGACAGGGCCTTGCAAATGGGGCCTTCAGTGGGGTCCAAGTGAGGACAGGGCCTTCCCAATTGGTACCCATCAGGTACTAATCGGATTCCTAATGTGGTCTTAGAAGGGTTCCAAGCCCTAGTGGGAAAAGGCCCAAACATCACAATGGAAAAAAGATTAAAGAGTGTGGACCACTTTCGGTTCTTTGGAGGAAAGGTAGGACACAGATATCATAAATTAACAAATAAAAAGTACAATATTTTATCTTAGAGAACCTTGATACATGACTTTTAATCATGAGGAGCCCAAAGCAAACCTTTCACCAGCAGTTTTCTTAAACAGGAGGTCTGAAATCCCCCCTTTAGATTCTAGCCAACGGGCAGAGAGAGAAGATGGCAGCCTAATGAAAGCTGTTCTACACTCTGGACGCACCTGTGAGTCAACTATCTGCCTCGTCCGCAGCACATTCCAAGTAGCAACACTAGCTTTTTCAGGACACACAAAACGTTACACTTATGCTCTAGTTTCTCTCTGCCTTCTGCCTTTCATCCACACCAACTTTAAAAACTCATGAAACTTCTTTTCCTTTTAAGATAGTAAGACCGAATCACGCTGCATGTTCCTCCCATATTCACCCAGCAGATTTCTTCCTTGTGACAAATCTACAAATCGCAGCTTTGTACTCCATAATTGTTCAAAATATTAATTATTTGGCAGGGGTGGGGGGGGGGGAGAGAGAAATGCAGAAGACCAAAAAAAAAAAAAATCCTCTTGCTAGAATCAAGTTTAAAAGAAGGTAAGTTTTTAACGCCCCCAGCAAAACGGAGCAGGAGGGGGTACCAGCGATTCCACAGCTTCCTCCTCAGATGTGAAAATTACTGTGGATTGCTTCTGTGAGCAAGCGACTGTAGAACGCAGTACTAATTAAGCATTAAGGAAAAAACAAAATTAGTTGCATGTTTTAAATCTCCTCTTGGCAAGTACAATAGTGCAATATTAATAAAAGCAGTTTCATAAAATTAAAAAGGCATATTTCATCCCCAATGAAATTAGAAGACTGTTTTGTCAGCTAAAGTGGTCTGAATCTTTCAAGCATTAAACCAGCACAGTCTTAAGAGGTGGGAGGGAAAAATTAATGTGACTTCTACAGAAAAATGCAGCAAACTACGGTTTCTTTGAAGCATCCTCTATTTATTGTTTATTTACACATATACAGTAATCAAGTTCACATTAAGCATTGATTAACAAAAGCCAACACCCTGCATTCAGGCAAGAAACATTTAAGCAAGTAAGGAGAAAACTGTGAAACAGTTTTCATGCACTGTAATCGGAGCAAGGAATGTACTTAAAAATGGAAAATTCAGCCAAGGAGACACCTTCTAAGGTAAGGCAGCTCAGCAGGGGTACAATTTTGACTTTTTCTAAAAAAGAAGCCAACAGGTAAATATCTTGTTTTTCTAGTAAAAAAAAAAGGGATGGAGCAAAGCATAAGTGGCCTTGAAAGAAAAAGCAACCAGGATGAGATGGAGCAATTGCAGCCCATTGCCAACAAAATTAATACAAGAAGAAAGGAGAAGAAAGGAGGGAGAAGGAGAAGGAGAAGAATTTATTCAGCCCCACTGCTCACACTGAGGAAGTGACGGTGGCCTGGGATGCCAGGTTTCTTGGAGGACGAAGAAGAGTTGGCTTTTCTACCCTGAGGCAGGTGGGACTGTGAGAGCTCAGAAAGAGAGCTCTGGCCAGCCCAAGGTCACCCAGCTGGAGGAGGACCATGGAACAGTGTGGATTCGAACCCGGAGACCACCAGGTAAGAGTCTATCACTTCAACCACAAGACCAAACTGGCTCAAAAACTAACCTTGCTGACCATAAAAGCCCCAGAAAAAAAAATGTCCAGCTATGTATTACCTCTTTAGCAGGTCTATCACCCAACTGATAATTATCACCACTTTAATATGGTAAATCTTCACCAATGCCATGTGAATAAAATTGTACGAAAGTTCACCTCGTCAATAAGAGCAGCTCAAGAATTAAGACACATGTAAAGAAGAAAGTCTCCAAAGAGGCCTATAGAAGCACTGGGAAACAGGCATACAAGCAATAATGCAGCACTTATTCAGTAAGGGTTGTGCTTCAATCCATCCTGCTGTGTGAACCTGCCACATGAGCTCTACCAACTGAGTGAGGGAAACAGAGGGTATACACTTAGGTTACTTAATAGATGCTTCATGTTATTCCAATGCATGAACTAGGTGGCAGAAAGGGTTGGTCTGTAACAAAAGATAAAGAATGTTAACAAAGTGAGCAAGATGTATGGATTTCTTACGTAAGAGATTGAACATTCATATTGAATACAAATCCCACCACATTTAAAGGGGATCTATTCAAACAAATACTAATTTTCTTGCATTTGATTCAATACGAATCGAATACAAAAAACCAAAAAAAAATTGTGTGCAACCCTAGAAGCAATGGCTTTCCCATGTTCCCATTTTAAAGCTAACCAGCTCAGCACTTGTTCAGCTTAACCCCCCAAAAAAGACTTTGTAAGGTTGCTATGAAACTCTGGCAGCTATACAGCCTACAGATTTGAAATCTGTTCATCTTTACTCAGTTTCAGCATCTGAGTAACTCTTCTGAAATCATCAAAAATCTACCGCTGGGCATTTTCAGAGACTGCTTGGGTTGAGTGTGGCAAGGACAGAGGCTACCCTAGATGGTCCTAATTCTATGAAATCCTGGCTTTGAATTTTTGCTGTTATGTTTGACTAAGAAGTTAGTGTTTGATATTAGAATTTGACTTCAGTTTATTGATTGCGTGCCACTACTGGTAAAAGTTGAATGTTTTATTGAAAAGTGTGGTAAATAAACTGATAGGTACAAATGCCTCCAGGTTGCTATAAATACTTCACAAATGCCTTTCCAAAATTCATATGGAATAATGGCTTTTCTGGATGTCTAGGAAAATAAATCCCTATATACTCTAGTTTTGGCACCGGTGAATTCTCTAAATGGTGAAAATTCTTCCTAAGTCAGATGATTCACAACCAAGCCCTGGAGCATCCATTGTACTGAATTCTGAGTGAGTTAATGGGGTGAGGGAGAAATACAGTACAAACCCTTTTAAACAAGGTCAAGGTTACTCACGTATTCTACCTGGCCAAAATAGCAATGTTCTACAATGCAAACTGCCAAGTTAATATTAAGCAAGAACTCTTTTGCTAGCAAGATTACACCATCAGTGACTGCTAAATCTTTACCCAGGTTAAATGCTGCAACATATTTTGCAAAACAAGAAAAGATACTCCCAGGCATTTTAATAAACAGGCTAATTAAAATTAATTTCTAAACATGCCTGCTATTCAATGAGATATCCTTACAGGAAAAGCAAGTAGCCGAACCTAATCCTTTTGCACAGAGATTTCATTTCAAATATAATTGAGTCTTTTAGCCTCAGTGTAATTTTATATATTAGAACTTGGCTTGCGCTGAGCATTTCAGCCAAAAGTTGTTAAGAGTCCAATAACTTGACTAACTATCCATGGATATTCCTCATTACCTAAGTAATAGATTTCTGAAAGCAGGCATGAGACAATACAAGAAACAGATAGCATTTTTAGAACTCAGTCAAAAGCGTATCGGGTTTCAACATAACTGTTATTCTTTAATAGGCAATAACAGATTAACCCCAGTTTCACAAGAGAAAAGAATGGTATTTTCTGTAAAAGCAAGAAGAATTAAAGATAAAACTAATTTTTACATATTGAGAGGCCAAAAGCTCTTAAACCAAGCAAATATATACACACACACACACATATGTAAGTATACTTCCATTAGAGCTGCTTCCTGAAATTTTTGCTGTACAATATTGTATATCTGGCACTAAATACCACCCAGTCGTACTGCTGATGCTACAGAAATATCATATTATTTGGACGACTGCTATCCAGTGTTAATACCCACTTATTCTCCCTCACCAGTCAAACCTATGTAAAAACTCAAACACTGTGGGATAGAAACAGATGGACTTTTTAAGCAGTGCTCCAAAAGCTGAACGGATTTCATAGGAGACATTTCCTCGTCACACATGTGTGGCTGCCAACACCCTGTCTCAAGTGAAAAATGTTATCCTGTGACCCAGTGGCTTATCAATATCCGTCACTTCTTGCACCAACCATCTTATGGCCTTGTCAATATTTTTGTCATTGTAGACCCCTTAGAAATCTGTTTGCAAGCTTCATGAAGAAACACAGTACGGCACCTGCTAGCTCAAAATTAAGAAATAGCCACTTCATCTGCATTTTGCAAGAAGAGAACAAAAATGTGTCACCTCTTCACAGTTTTATTTCACAGGCCCTAAGCAAGTAGAGGGATCTGTAGTGAACGAACAAACTCCATTGATTAGTCATATCACCGTATCAAGTTTACAAAAGATAAAATCATAGAAAACACACAAGGATAAAATTAAGAGACAAAATAAAAATAGCATCATTATTTGTCACCATCACCCTTACAAGACACCCCACTCAACTCAATGAATGATTTCCCAAATTGGACAGCCTTAGCAAAAAACAAAGCTACCCTAGATGTCGCTTGGAGGTTTTCTCCCTGCAGAAGGTAAGTCAACTTATGTTCTGCATTCCAGTGGGACACATTTTCTAAAAGGGGCCCAAACAAGTTGTTCTCATTGAAAGATAAGAGGGGCAGGTAAACGAGATATGACAAAGATCTTCAACCTTTGCTGCTCCACAAACACACAGTCTTTCTTCATAAGATACCTGATGGCATCTCCCATACTTCACCATGGAGTCAATAAGTTCAAAAAGTGTGTAACTACATTGTTGCCTTAACTGCTGGGGCATTCTGTTTACTAAATATTTTTTGAGTTGGAAAATAGATTTAGATGATGCTAGCCATTTTAGTGATCTTAAATTAGAAAGGCTAGCAATATCATTTTGTGCACTAATGTCCATCACACGCTGCTTAAAAATCTCTGGCTAACTGGCTGGCATGCCCCAATATTTGCTAGATCTGTACTGAAAGTCCGTCTGTGCAGACCCAACGTGCAAAGTAAGATACTGAAGTAACATAGGAAGGTGTACTATAGCTAACTATGTAAGACTTTCAAGAATCCAAGAATAAATTTAGACAGTCCTCAGCCAATGGAGTTAAAATCTCTTCCTACTTTAATCAAGCATCCATTTTTATCACCTCTATTCTAATTTTCAAGATCTGTAAATGGAAACCATTGACAAACACAGAAGAAAACAAAATTCATAATTTTAACTCTCGGATCCAATACCAGTTTTACAGATATTGCTTTAATCCCAAAAATACATGATGACATCTGCAAGTCTAGTTCCAATGAATGCTTTCCAATTCACTTCCTCTTTATATTTTTTTTGTACTCTTGACAATTCTAAAAGAAAATGTAATGCAAACACTACATTAAAAGATTCACATACCCTGACACGCTGCTTCAGCTCACAAGGGTAAATAAACAAGAAGCACATCAAGACAAAGCATTTCATGAAACTGTTTCAAAACTGGCTTCCTTACTCTTCTATTTAAGGTTTTGTGATAAATCTGTAAGGAAGAAAGACTGTCCTCAAGTTGGCATGAGCATCCTATCGTGACATGAAACATTAATTTTGTGATACCTGAAAATGGAAGAAAGCACAAGATTCAACAATCATGTGCACAGATCTTTCAAGGTTCGATTTGAGGTTCTTCTTTATGTCATCCTGTTCTAATTCTATATACAATATTTATTATACCAAGTCCGCTGCATCTCAGTCTGGACTGATCCAGAAACTTAAAAAAATACAGAAATGTTTTCACAGAATGAAAAATATTGCAAAAGAAAAACAACTTAGTCAAGAGGCATATGAATTTCTGGTATTCTGGTTTGTTATTATATGGAGTTTGACTATAAGCTGCCCATATCTTGGGATATGGGGCGGGATATAAATTAATGGCACCCCATTAATTAAATATGAAGGTATTTTCCTCTTTGCATATTTAATCTGACTTTCTAATGCTCAACAATTTCCAAGAACTATTTGACTGTTAAAAAGGGTTAATTTCCCACCCTCTTGAGTGTTCTGACCTACTTTTTTTTTTTAATTTTAATCAGTGGATATAAAGATTTCCCCAATCTCAGAGGAAGAAGCCATGGATCCACCAGCCAGTTTCAATTCCGTATTATGTCAGTTTTGCCATTTAGTTGCTATTCTTTTCATTCGTTTTATGTAAACCTGCAAATTCCAGGAACAAGCACCAATGCATCTTGAGTGTTCTTCAATTACTTCAAAATCTAGCAGCAAAAGGTTGTTTAGTCAAGGGGAAGGAAGGTACGCACAATATAGAAGTCAAAGGTGAACAGGGTGGTGACAGTTCTGCTACGACTTAAATACATAACAGGATGTTATCTTACAGAATTTCTGTAGCCCAATACAAACATCATCATATCATGTTTCAGAATTCTAACTATATCTGAATAAATGAGATCTACATCTAAAAAGGCCCACCTGCACTTATTTCAGGGACATAGCTAAAAGAATTAAATGCACCTTAAACGCAGGTCCATGTTTGGATATGCATATATATTTTTTAATCTTAAGATAAAAGCCTTATGTTGTTACTAACCACACTGTGGTTTATTTTCTGGCACATATTTGCCAGAGATGTTGAAGTCAATTACTTGTACGGATTATCTCTCATATTATATCCCACATCTGACCCTTACTATCAGGAATTAAAATATAAAACAGTGCAAGTAGAAACTCATCTCTGTTTGGTAAACTTTGAAGAAATTTAATAAGACTTTTCTTTGTTTTCTAAAGAACTACAGAACCCCCTAGTGGAAGAAAATAGGCAACACTACACTACTTTATATTTACGCAACATGCACAGAATAGACAATCAAAGGTATATTTCAAAGATATTTAGGGTGTTTTTCCATTAATGGGTACTTAATGGGTACTTCTAGTCACAGTGGAAAAACACCCTTAATCCTGCTTTAGAAAACAGGAGAAGAAAAATAAAATTCAACAATCAACGTGAGAAAAAAGCATTCAGAGCACAAAAATATACAAAAGACAAATCTCTTTATCAGACAAGAAGGAACCTTTCCAGCTTGTATCCATACTGAGCCTATCTCTTACAAAGGTTCAATTCACGATTGCTTCCTGCCAGTTTTTGTGTTTTTTTAATTATCTCTTGTTTAGAAACAGCTGCAAAGAAGAGATGGCAAGCACAAGAAACCCTCCTCATGAGTTTCTGCATTCTGTTAGTCCTACCCAGTCCTCCAACAAGCATCAGGTAAGTGCAATCACCTTGCCACGGCAGCGGACATGAGGGACGCGCACAAATATTCGTTAACATTTGATATTCGTACGAATTTGAACATCTGTATACAAATCGAATGTTACAACATTTGTACATTGGCATTTGTATCTGTAAGAATATTTTGGAACATTTGTATGAAGCTTTGGAACATTCATGAACCGGGGAGGTGGGGAACCGGCTGGCACCAGTCACATCTGCAAGGGATCCAGAGGGAATCTGACGTGGATTAAGAGCAGATTCAAAGTGGATTCAGGGCAGGTTTGACACTTTCAAAGCGGATATGTATGGAATACATATGAAATTGTATCAGATATTTGTACAATTCATACAAATACATTCGTATCGAATAGAATACTACCATATTTCAAGGGGATCTATTTGAACAAATGCAAATTTTCTTAGATTCAATTCAATGCAAATGGAATGCAAAAAACCCCATTCATGCACATCCCTAGGGGACACGCATGCCACTGCTGTATTGGTGACTGAGCAATGCAACTGCCTCTGCATCACCCTGGTGTATGCGGGCCTATACTTACCAAGATCCACAGCAACAAGGGGGGGGGGAAGGGAGCCCAGGCAGCAAGGCCTACACTGAGCCTGCAAAATAAGTGTCTGGAAAACTTGGGCTGTGTTCACACATACATTTTAATCCAGCTTCAGTCCACTTTCAGAGTGAGATAACACCTTGGTAAAGTGACAAGTCTTTTGGTTTTGGTTTTAGCTGACTAAGAAAATACACCTTTGAGTGAGATTACGTGCAAGGAAATGGCAAGGCACTTTGTTGGGGAGTTCTTCCACTCTGGACGAAAGCTGGATTAAAATGTAAGTGTGAACGCAGCCTTGTAGTATATTCAAAGAAAAGCATTCGGAAGACCAAGCCTTTTTGTGAGCTTGCGTGGCTTTACTTCAAGTAAAAAGGTAATCTTAAATATACCTTCATGGCAATTAGAATTTTTATACAGCCTAATTCATAAAATTTGTTCTGTTACTGTATAGATGAAATAATTTCGAACTCCAGGACCAAATCCTCATGAGCATATAAACACTTTTTAGCATTTATTTTCATTATTTCTGTATTTCACTGATACCGGTCGGATCAGTTGCCACATATATGGATTTACATTCGGAATGTCATTCCTTTCCCAACTAAAATAAAGAGCATGAAGCACAGGTAAATGGCAAACAATACATTACAGAGGTGGTCTGAAAACTGGAATACGAGCATCCATATTTACTCAATGTTCATTTTATATGTTGTAACCCTCCCTGGGACCCTTGGGAGTAGGTCAGGATAAAAATGCAAAGAAATAAATACAGTCCTGGTGACTCCATGGACTTTAATGTGCGGATGGGCAACAGGAGGGGTTACTGACATTCAGTGGAAAAAATATCCAAATGACATTTTGTAGTTATTTGTGAGTTTTAAAGCTGCTTTCCTGATTTGTGAAATTTCCTTGTAAAAATATATATTGGTGTATAGAATTTAAAAGTAAAATAATAATCAAATTGATTAATCAAATTATGTCCACATGTATGTTATTCTAAGTAGTTTTGGGTTTTGTTTTATCTCATTTTTTGCAGCTGCTGAGAATGAAGCAAGGGAGATGCCATCACAAAAATATAAATTATTAATATTCCCAAACCCGTTTAAATATGTTTTTGTGGGTTTTTTGTCCTCTTTCCATAAGCACTTGAAGTTGGACAATTCCTGGACAATTATTATTTTTTTAAAAAAAACACAGTAAATAGTTTCTCATATAACCCATGTTATTTCTCCCTAACGTTGGCATTGCAAGATAAGTAAAAATTATTACTTCCATATGTGGTGGGGCTGAAAAACAGTCCTTGAGTTTGAGCCATTATTAATGGTGAAATTCATGTTATTCTTAATACTAGTAGTGTTTTTAATTCCTGAACTCTGCTATTTATGTTCCCAATGGAAGCTCTAAAGATGGCTAAATCTATGTTGCTGGGATTTTTATTATCAGCAGCAAAGCACACTAAAGCGCAGGGCTGGAGAGATAAATCACTGATAACAGTCGAAAATGGGTGCACCAAGCATTGGCATCTAGCCAAATTAGAATATGCAGCCTGTGTATATTTTATAAAAATGCAGGGTCAGGTACTTGAATTAGAAGGCTCTAGCATTTGGCAGGAGTTTTCTAGAAATGCTTCTGTTCAGCTGAACTCTTTTACCCCATTACCAACATTAGACTGTTAGACATGTCTTGATATCATGTCAGACTTCTCTAGCTAGATTGTTATCTAAAGTTTAATAGGTATGAAAAAGTTACTGCCACCCGCATTAAAATTGTTATGTCCGTATGGTTTATGTTACGTATTATTTTATGTATGTTCACTAGGAATGGGAGGTTTTGCAAGAAAATTTGTATTTGTTTGAATGGATCCTCTTTGAATGTGGTAGGACCCTAATGGATACAAATGTATTCATACAAATGCATACAAATATCCAGTATGTATCCATATGTACCTGACATGTATCTCGTAACATATCCACTCAGAAAGCATCAAATCCAACCTGACTCCACTTTGAATCTGCTCTCAATCCATGTTAAATGCACCCTGGATCCGCTGCAGATGTGACTGGCACAGCTGCTTTCCCACCTCCCCAGTTCATGAATGTTCCAAAGCCTTTGTACAAATATGAGCATCAATGTACGAATGTCTTAACATTAAATTCATATATGAATGTCCGAATTCATATGGATATCTAATGCTAGGAGTAGTCATGCACAACCCTAATGTTCATCATTAAAATTTTAAGTAAAATAAATAAATATCACAGCAGAAGAGTAAGCGATGGGTAAGAACTAGGGATGGGTGAAAAATGTTTGTCACCTTCGCAATTTGCACGCATCGTGAATGTATCTGAATGTATTGGCTGTATTTGAAGACTGACCTTGTGCCTTGGTTCGAAGGTTCATTACACCACAAAGGTGAGTTCACAGATTCGGTGTGGATACAAAGTGGATTCAGCATGATTTGGAGGCATGTCTGGTAGCAGCAGGGATTGGGTGAGGGTCCCGCTCTTGATGAGCATTCAATAGACTTTGAAGCAAAGCTGAAGCCCAGCATACTCAACATGGCTCCAGTTGAGCCACTTTGGTCTAGTGGTTAGGGAGCCGGACTCTTATCTGGGTGACCTTGGGCTAGTCACAGCTCTCCTTCTGAGCTCACAGCCCCACCTACCTCACAGGGTGTCAGCTGAGGGGTGAAGAATAGAAAGCGGGTCAGCCGCTTTCAGTCCCCTTAAATGGGTGAGAAAAATGTAAAAAATCCAACTTCTTCTTCTTCCATTCACACAAATGAAAATTTCCATCCCGTTCACTTTGATGGGGGGGGGGGAGAATCACACACACCCCTAGTTACAACACAGACATAACTCTGAGTCCAAACTGTAGCTGCCAATGCAGAGTTAACCTACCTATTCCTGAATTCGCCCCAGTGATAATGATCACTTTCCCACTCAGATCACGTCCCTGAAGGATCTCCATTGCTGTGGTGTTTCCATCATACTTCTGTTTGGCACTGGGTTTCACTGGATTATCTTCCACTGTAAATGCCAGGCGTGGATCGAGGTAGGTTGTCCTTTTGTTTATATGGCTTAAAAGAGAAGCAAGAACAGATTTAAGTCAGTTTCCTTCCATCTGTCTACATGCACAGCTCTAGGAAACGCTTAAAAGACTCTCATTGCCTTTGGTCCTTTCAGAGAGGAAATACAACCTCGCCTTTGTTTCCTTTTTCCTGATCAATACTTAGTAACTGAGCCCTTTCTGAAATCCATTTGCATTACCAACAAAGAACCCATTAGGAACCCGATAGGTACTCGATTGGTACAGATCTGTTACATACTGTCTGCCCACAAGACCTCTCAATGACCCCATTCTGAACGTGCTATATCCATGGGCACTGGCAAAATCTGGATTTAATGGTGTCTTCATGCCTTTAAATATGGATTAATGCTAGACCCCTTTAATGGTATCTTCAATCTAGGGTTTGTTTCCACTAGCACTAAGTACCCATTAGGGACCCATTAACGACCCAGTAGGATCAGAGCAGGATGACCCCATTTCCACTGCAGACCCCATTAGAGCCACATTTGTTTCCACCAGTTCTACGGAAATCCAGATTGAATGAGTCCTCCAGGACCTATAATCCAGATTTCCTGTAAGCCCCATTAAAGGGGTCTAGAATGGGGTCTTCAGGCATCAAATCCGGATTATATAGAGCGTGCTTCTACCACGATTGAGCAATGGGGGCTAGGAGGGGCTTCGGGGGAAGCACACCCATTGGGGGGGGGGCTGAAACCCGAAGCTCCGAAGCCTGTGCACAATCTCTAAGCCGGCTCCGAAGCTGGTAGTGAAGCCAGGACTAACAGACACAGTTTATCCCTAGCTTTGGAAAGTGGTCAATGCCATTATTATTGATTATAACTTATGGTTGCAATTTTTAATAAGCTATAATGATGGTAGAAGAACTAGTAACACGACAATGCCCAAGTCTTTCATCATGATGTACCAATCAACCTGCTACTGGAACCCCACCCAACCATAAAGAGAAGGATGTTTGGAGCCGCTCCAACCATTGTCTTCAGATGCCAGAACACAAACAATTTCTCAAGACTTTAACCAGAAGAGTCTGCTGTTAGGGCTTCATTATGAAAACAGCATTTCATAGCCACCCTTGTATATAAGCCAATTCAATGCTCTTTATCTGTGTACTATCTGCAAAACCTCTATGGAAACCATCATTATAAGGAAAGAGCAGGATTAGAGACTGGCTCAGTTACAAGATCAGGGGCGTTTCCACACTTCCCTACCCATCTGCTGGATGGGAAAGGAGCACAATGAACCAACCTTGACTAGCACTTGCAATTGGAGCACTAGTCAATATTAGCCGCCGCCACCACCACTAACCTTGATTCAATTGTGAGGCCGGCCTTCTTCTGGGTGTCGCCACATTGGCTGTGGCACAGTCGCAGTCACATCAATGGTCATTTGAGGTACCAGCATGCTTACGTGGCACCTCAGACAACCCCAGAGCATCAGAAGAGGTGAGAATGGCCACAGTCAGGATGCACCAGGCAAGGTTTTGGGAATTTCTTAGAAGGCAGGGGGCATTTGGAGGCTGCAACAGCTTCCTCAAAGTGCGAATGCTCCTCCCCAGAAGTTTCCTAATCATACACTATGGGCCGAAGTGCGAATAGGCCCCAGTTCTTTCTTACTTACTCAACAAAGTAGACCTGTCCATTTTCATCCATTTCTTGTTCCCACCCATATGGTAAGTCTACAAAACAAACAGAAAAATCCCTTCATCGACATCTTTTATGTAGTCTTTATATTTTTATCTGGGAATTTTTCATGTACTTCTCATGGATGCTTTTACATTACAGTTGTACATTTCCCCTGAGGCTTAAATATGGTGGCACACAGATCTTAATAAATATAAACAAAAACTCAACTCAACTTCAGCTGTGCCTCTTCAGTTCTGAGCCAGTTTGGCCTAGTGGTTAGGGAGCCGGACTCTTATCTGGGAATACCGAGTTTGATTTCACACTCCTCCACAAAGCCAACTGGGTGACCTTTGGCTAGTCACAGCTCTCCTTGCCCAGACACATGGAAGGGCATAGGGAGTGCCTTTTCTGAGTCATTCTCCACCCACAAATGGGGGTTCAGGAAGCCATGCCACCCAAGGGATTGGGCCCAGGACCCTGGAATTCTTGTAGTTTGATACCATAGATCCAAAGTCTTGTTTCAAGCATGGGACTATAACTCTAATTCTATCCTAAGCCCCAGTTCAGCCTCACTGCTGAACATCCAAACACACCTCTGGAACACCAAAATAACCCCTTACTTAAAAGTAAGAATTCTTCCTGTATTCATTTGCATTGAAACCTAACTTCAAAAAAGTTAAATTATCCTTCCAGAAAAGACTGCACAGAAGGGTAAAATGTGAAATATATTTTTTAAATGACCACTAATAGCAAGCGAAACACAAATACAAACCTCCTGCAACACGCTTTCGTTTTCCAGATTTCGGATGGTCCCACTGAGTTCTTTCTTCCAGGTGACTATAAAATAATTAAAATGTATTAAAAAGAAGTATTCCACAAACTTAGTGCAATTTTACTTTTACTTATTTACCTTAAATGTTCATATCCCATCCCATATCCCAGGATCTCTGAGCAATTCCCAATAAAAAACCCATATACAGACAAGACATGAAATACAAAACCCATTAAAACAGTATCAAACAGCATAGTTAGTTAAAAGCTAAAGTTAAAATTAAAATAGTGGCTGCACCAGGTCCAACTTCCAAACCGTTTTCAAGGGTAACCCCACACAGAGCAGAATACAGTAGTCTAATCTGCAGGTTAGCAGACTTATGATGAAAGTGGTGTTATTTCTAGACACTCACTCACTCACTCACTCTTCCACCCTGCCCCATACCCGAAGGTCTCTGGGAGGGTAACAATGAATTTTAAAAACAGATTAAAAACAGGATACAATGTAAAACAAGATTACAAGATTTTATGCTAGACCAGCTTAGCATAAAAGTTCAAGGTAAAAGGGCAAAAGAATACAAACTCGGACATCTGAGCCACAGGAGTCCTGGCCTTTGGTTAAATGGGAATATACTTTCTCTTCCCACTTTTCAGACACTAAGCTGTCTCAATATACACTGCTATTGTTTTTGATATATATTTGATTTTAAATGTTGTTACCCATCCTGAGACCTTCAGGTGAAGGGTGGGATAGAAATAAAAATAAATGAATGCACCAGGTGGCCCTCATGTTGCAACAAGAACCAGTGGGAACCTTTCATCCCCTTGGTTGCATGTAGGCTGCAACATGGCATAAAAGCTCCCAAAATGCTATAAACGAGATTGAAATTGGCTGTGAATGACCGGAAGAAACCTGGAACACAGCAGAACAGCCTTAAAAAATGCTGCAGCTAGGATTTCCGTATATTCTCCACAAGCCTGGTGCAAAGGTGGAAGCAGCAGGGGCAAAACTGTGAGGACCCACATGTGGGGGATGGGCTCGGGTGTCCACCATGCACTTAAATCCCTGCAACCTCCAAAAAGGATCCCAGGGACATTCTGCTCCCTTGAGCTGCACGCCGCTTTCTCCCTCGAGGGCTGTTAACACCTAAGTTTTAATCCAGCCTCACTCCACTTTCAGAGCAGGAGAACCCATCTGCAAAGTAACAGGGTGATCTCTTTCAGCGGTGTCTAAGGCTGTCCTCACGCCTGCATTCATCCTCAGGTGCAACCACAGCCAGAGAGACAAACTGCATATTCGGTGACACAGGCTGTGGTCACGCTTGAGGCTTACTCCAGCTTCAGTCCACTTTCAGAGCGAGAAAACATGTCAGAAAAGTGACTGGCTGTTTTCTTTCACTGTTAAATAACTCAGGAAACTCACCTCTGGGATAGACAATGTGGACAGAATATTCCTGGCCATGATGTTTTCTCTCACTCTGAAAGTGGACCGAAGCTGGATTAAACCTTAGGTGTGACCACAGCCTGTGTCACTGAATACGTAGTTTGTCTCTCTGCCTGTGGTCACACTTGAGGCTGAATCCAGCTTCAGTCCACTTTCAGAGTGAGAGAAAACACCAGCAAAGCAACAAGGGCTGTGGTCCGACTTAGGGTTTAATCTAGCTTCAGTCCGCTTTCAAGGCGAGAAAACTCATCAGCAAAGTGACAAGAAGCTGTTCGGGCCCCTTTAAGGCCACGGTACGTGCTTCCAGAACCTGCTTTTCCCTGAGGCTTGTATACCTACCCTATTGTTTAATGCAAGCTGTCTTATTGCACGTGCCTTATTGGGAATAGTTTTTCTCCCTTGGGGCTTAATCACACACACCTGTTCAATGCAATGCAATACACCTGCTCTGCAAGGTTGGGTATAACTAAGACTAAGTTGTCCTTACGCTTTTTTTTACGGTGTTAGAGTGTTGCAGAGTTGCTGTATTATTGAACTGCTTTCTAGTTACTCTGATGTTTGGGTTAACAGAGATAACTGAATAGTTACTGTAACCATTACAGGACTGTTTATGTCCAAAGGATTGAGGCTGAATGTTAAGCGGTACAATGTTTTCATTTCGTACCTACATGCAACTGTTTCTCCTTGGTTTGTAGTGTTACAGTTACTGAAGGATAAAGCCTCTTCCTTAAGGGTTTGTCCTGTTGCAAGTGATCTCAGGGGAACAAGCTTCTCTGCGCACGGGATTTCTGCTCCAATCTCGGTCTGCATTGCCAGAAAGATGCTTTCGTTCAGGGTTAAATAGCTCAGAAAATTCCCCTTTGGGAGAGAGAAGGTGGAAAGGCAAGGCAATTGCTGTTGGCTGTGCTGACGAGTCTTCTCGCTCTGAAAGCGGAGTGAAGCCGGATTAAGCCTCAGGTGTGACCGTAGCCCAATATCTCGGGACCCCCCTCCCCGCCCCGCTCTGGAAACTGGGGAGCCACGGCTGGTCCTCCCACCCCTCCCCTCCCGGCACCTGCGGGAGGCCGGCAGCCGGCCGTTCTTTCGTTCGCCCGTCCGTTCGCGCAGCCGCCACTCACTTGGCGTAGTAGAGCCAGCCGTCCTTGGTGGTCCTCTCCTCCCAGCCCGGCGGCAGCTCCTCGTCGCTGTCGGTGTCGTCCAGCCCCGCGTACTTGAGCGCCGCCATCCGCCGCGCAGGTGAGGTGGGATGAGGTGGGCACCGCCTGCACACCTGTGCCGCCGCCGCCGCCGGACCAGGAATTCCCACAAGCCCCCGCGCCCGCAGCCCGCACCTCTCCCCGCCCCCGCCGCGCCCCTTCCGGCCCGCCGAGCCAATGGGAGGGCCCGGGGCGAAAGGGACGCCGGGACTGGTAGTTCGCGGGGCGCCCAGAGCACGTGCTGCTGCTGCCCCGAGTTCCTCCGCCTCCGTTCGCGAGCTGGCTTTTCTCGCCCGTTTAAGGGGACGAAAAGCGGCTGACAAGCCTTCTGTTCTTCTCCCCACAACAGTCACCCAGTGAGGTGGGTGGGACTGTGAGAGCTCAGGAGAGCTGTGACCAGCCCAAGGTCACCCAGCTGGCTTCATGGGGGAGAGCGGAATCTAACCCAGTATTCCCAAATAAGAGTCCAGCTCCCTAACCACCAGACTAAATTGGCTCCCTAACAAGCGTTGGGACCGTCCTTCCAGTAGGTACACCTGGTGAGCCTCGACTGTAAAGCCGTGGTCACACTAAAGGTTTAATCCGGTTTCGGACCACTCTCGGAGCGAGAGCAGGCATCAGCCAAGTGACCGGCTGTTTCTTTCAGTGTCAGGTTACTGATACAGCTCCCCCTTGGGATGGTAATGTGGAAAGGAAATGACTGGTCACTTTGCTGATGTGTCCTCTTGCTCTGAAAGTGGACTGAAGCTGGATTAAACCTTAGGTGTGAACACAGCCTCAGGTAGGCGTCCTTTTAAAAAGCGAGAAATGCATCGTTCCTTTTGGGAGGGCAGAAGGAGCAGCGGCCGTCGCTTGAGGGGGGGCTTTGCAGGAAGGGGGCTACGAACTGGGCTCCCGAGGGTGCTGGCAGTTGCCCTTAGGGCAAAGAACAGACTGCAAGGAGACACCAGCAGCCCTGAGGGGCGCCTGGAAAGGAGGGAGGAAACCGGAAAGAGTTACTTGGGGGCTCTTTGGGCAATTCTGATATGCCTAAGATGGACCTCTAAGGCTGTGTTCACACCTTAAGTTTTAATCCAGCTTCAGTCCACTTTCAGAATGAGAGAACCCATTTCTAAAGGGACAAATTATTTTCTTTCCCTCTGAAAGCAGACTGAAGCTGCATTAATACTTAGGTATGAACATAGCCATCGTGTCAGTTTTGCGAAAGCAAAAGGATCCTGCCGATTCCTTAGGAGTGACAGACGTCCAGGAAAACAACCCTGATACACTGCTTCCAAACTTAAAACAAGTGGCAGAGGTTGCCTGTTCTCCTTCCATTCCTCCTACGCGTTTACACCTGATTGTTAAAAGTGCAGTCGAGTATATAAGTTAGCATGAAAGAATGCAGAGTGGTCTGATGCATGGCAGCAGGGGTGGGTGGGTGTTTGAAACCCCTGTTTTGTAAAGCCAGAGTATCGCATGTGTAAGAGAACCATTCAATGTGTCTGTTAAGAAGAAAAAGAGTTGCCCTTTCTACCCTGCTTTTCTCACCCATTCAAGGGGACTCAAAGCAGCTGACAATCCTTCTGTTCTTCTCCCCACAACAGACAGCCTGTGAGGTAAGTGGGGCTGTGGGAGCTCAGAAGAGAGCTGTGACTAGCCCAAGATCACCCCACTGCCTTCATGGAGGAAGAATAATAGGTATTTATACCATGCTTGTCTCACCCTTTCAAGGGAACTCAAAGCAGCCGGCAATCCTTCTATTCTTCTCCACACAACAGACACCCTGTGAGGCAGGTGGGGCTGTGAGAGCTCAGAAGAGAGCTGTGACTAGCCCAGGGTCACCCAGCTGGCTTTGTGCGGGAAGGTAAATTCAAACCCAGTATACCCAGATAAGAGTCTGGCTCCCTAACCACTAGGCCAAAGTGGCTCTGTCTGGCTGCACCCTTGGTCAGAGCTGTAGATATAAATGTAGAGCTATTAAGAAGCAGAAATCTTGTTGGAAATCTTGTCATTGTTCTTGGTGAAGAGTCTCCTGCTTCCCCCTTTTTTATTTAAACAGCATCTTTTGTTCTATTCCTCTGTTCTTATTCCGACCTCCAATCCCCATCCCAGGTTGGAGCAAGTTATGTTGCAACGTCTGGGGCTCCCAATGAAAGCTGGGAGTGCTGTGAAAGTCCTGGACTGCAGAGGAGGTGTAACACCTCCAGTGAGCAGCAGATGGCGCAAGAGAGGAAAGAAGGGAACAGGATTGTAGGCACTCAGCCGGGAGATTCCGGCTCTCCTCCTACGGACTGCCGCTCAAGGGATGCTTCACCTCAGAGATTGTTCCATGCGCGGCAAACTAAGCTAAGAAATGTTCTGCAGACATGTAGCATCTGAGCCACATTTTGGCTGATGAAGACTGTTTATTTATTTACTATTTGTATTAGGGATGTGCACAAATGTTTTCTTCAGTTTGATTTGTATTAAATCAAATTCAAGAAAATTCGTATTCGTTTGAATAGATCCCCTTCGAATGGCGTCGGACTCAAATTCAATACAAATGTTCAATACAAATCGCACATGAATCTCCTACAAATCCCCTAAGTATCCAGCACATGCATCAAATCCACTTTGAATCCACTTCTAATCCACTCTGGATCCGTTGCAGATGTGATGGTCACGAATGTCACAAAGCGTCATGTGAATGTTCTAAAGCATTCAGTGAAAATTCGAATGTCAGTCTTGGAATGTGCCAACATTTGGTTCGAATCTGAGTGTGCGAATTCGGATGAATTTGGACGAATTTTGAATGTTGCAAATATTTGTGCACATCCCTAATTTTCATTTTTACCCCACCGTATCCCCCAAAGTCTCAGGGCGGGCTAAAAGAATTAAAACTAACTTATAAAAATGAACATATTAAAACAACAACAGCGTCTGAAAGGCCAGAGCAAAGAGGTGTGCAATCATTGTCTTCCTAAACGTGTAATGTAGAGGTTCCTGATGCATCAGATGAGGGAGGGAGACTATTCCACAGTCTGGGAGCCACCACTGAAAAGGCCCTATCCCGGGTGCCCACCCCTTTTGCTTCTAAGGTTGCTGGTACAACCAGGAGGGCCTCCCCTCCTATTCTTAAGGCACGGGCAGGTTGATATGGAAGAAGGTGTTCCTTTAGATATTTGGAGCCCAAGTCATTTAGGGCTTTTTAAGGTACGATTAGCGCTTTGAATTGGGTTCAGCAGCAAATCAGCAGACCAAGGGGCTCTTTTAACCGAAAGCTCATCTCTTCTGAGTATTTAACTGATCTTCCGTCCACAGCACCCAGGCATATTCTTTTGCTTTCCAAAAAGCAACTTTATTAAAACGTGTACATTTTGTGGAAAAGTGAAAGTTACTCAGAGGTGCTGCTTTGCCTATGAAGCACACTGCGAGCGAATTGCATTTCAAGGTTGCTTTCCCCATTGTCCCTACATGCATGGAGTTCTATGCGACAAAAGCCACGCGGATTTGTGAATGAGCAAATAGCACGCTAAGCCACTACAGTTCGAATACAGTGGATCAGATAAAATGACTGCTAGCTGATTCTAAGTCTATGAGAAGAAAGACCGAGTTGTGGAAACTACTGTTAAGTCTTCAGAACACTACTCAAGTTATAGTGTCTGTACTTGAGGCTGGCCAGAAGGAGGGCTGGTCATGGTGGTGTGGATAAAGAGTAGACCTGAGGCCAATTCGCACCACAGCCCATAGGGCATGATTAGGGAAGTTCTGGGGAAGAGCATCCATGCCTCCAGGCGCCCCCTCCCTTCCCAGAAGTTCCCTAATCACGCACTAGGTGTGGAGCATTAAATCACACTCCACACCTTTACTAATCTTACCCAGTCACTTACCTGGTGCATCCAGGCAGTGGCCATTCGCACATCTCCCAGTGCTCCAGGGTTATCTGGGGTGCTGCGCAAGACCATAGACGTGACTGCGCATCGGTGTTGTCATGGCGATGGTACTGATGCGCGCACAGTCGCACAGGGTGCCGCAGCCACAATGGTGGCACCCTGAAGAGGAGCAGCCCTGCGGTCGAGTCAAGTAGAGTATCTGATTGCAGGGGTGGGGGAATGGATAAGGCTGACCAGCGCTGCAAGCCTGAGCATGAGTCACCTTTGGTGCATTGTGCTCCTTTCCTGCTCAGCGAAAAATCGGCCCTGGAAGCAAGCCGGAATCAGAATTTGGCTTCCAATGGAGAAAACGAAGCACCGGCAGAGGTTCTAATGGCTTCTAGAAAGTGCTGTCACCCACCTGGTCTGACTGCACCTGTGGACAGTTCAGTTTGTACATGTCGTGAAGGCTTGAAGGATACAAAGTAAGTCAGAGTGACTTAGAAGACGAATGGTTTCCTAAAAAGATCCAAGGGTCAGAGTCCACCCTGTCGTCTGCATCTGTAGTCCAAGACTGTGGTCACACGTAAGGTTTAATCCAGCTTCAGTCCACTTTCTGAGCGAGAGAACACATTAGCAGAGTGACAAGCTGTTTTCTTTCAGTGTTAAATAACCCAGAAAATTCACCTTTGGGACAAATTAATGTGGAAAGAAAATTACTGGTCGCTTTGCTGATGTGTTCCCTCGCTCTGAAAGTGTGCTGAAGCTGGATTAAACCTTGGGTGTGACCACAGCCCAAGTCTATCAGATTAATCTGGAATTCCAAGTTCTTTGGGCACCTGGGATACCTGTGCTTACAGTGATAATAGAAATGTGGCACAAGTAGGAAATCATAGCAAATTCATATGCACGCAAGGAAGAACAGGGGACATTAATACTGTATATTAATCAATTGCAAACATCACACCCACTAAATAATGACTTATCAAGCGTGAGAATAAAAATTGGTCAAGAGGGTGTGAGTCCTCATGAGAACAGGGGGGTATATTTTTAATGAAATCTACTGGGAAAGTGTGGTTTTGTTATGTATTGCTGTGTTTCTTCTCTAGTAAAATTAATAAAATTCAATTTTATTTTAAAACAAAGGAAATTAGGAAACCGTCTTCACGGTAAATTAGACTATGGAATCAGGAACTCACAGATATATTGTTTCACGGTACGGCAGACCTCGTCCCCCCACTTTCCCTGAGCTGGCTGGGAAAATGACACACAGTTTTCGCGCTTCCCCCCATTGGGTTGTGACCGGTCCCAGTTAAAATAGCTGAGGACCATCCCGTTCACGTCGACAAATTTCCCCTCGTTTACCATGTCTGTGACCCCCACCCAAAAATCGGTCACACCGGGCAAGCTCTTTTTACTGTAGTCTCGGAGAGCGTTGGTTTCATCGCCGTCTCTGGGGATGGCAAGGGTCCCACCTTTGGCTATGCAGTCTTCATTTGCTTCGTGGAAATGTTTGCCGCCCTCAGATGCCAAGTAGCATTTCTTGTGGACTTTGGTCCCACGTAGACAGACTGTGAACAGCAGCAGCAGCAGAAGAAGAAGAGTGGTCAGTCAGCGGAATAGGTTGCCATGGGAGGTAGTGAGTTCTCCTTCACCAGTGGTCCTCAAGCTGAGGTTGGACCTACACCTATCTGTGGTGGTTAAGGAAATCCTGCACTGAGCAGGGAGTTGGACTAGATGACCCCTGGAGGTCCCTTCCAACTCTATGATTCTATGAGTTGGCTTTTCTATCCCGCTTCTCTCCCCCATTTAAGGGAACTCAAGGTGTCTGACAAAGCTTTCTATTCTTCTCTCCGCAACAGAATATCCTGTGAGATGGGTGGGCTGTGAGAGCTCAGAAGAGAGCTGTGACTAGCCCATGGTCACCCAGCTGGCTTCATGGAGGAGTGCGGAATTGAACCCGGTACTCCCAGAGAAGAATCCAACTCCATAACCACTAGACCAAACTGGCTATAGAAAGGATACAAGCCTTCAGATAATGCCTTACAGACTTTGGGGTACTGCTGTCCAACATTTATCTGGATTTGGAGTCACCTCTGACAGAGATCTGCATTGCGTGGAAAACAAACTGTTGTTTTTGGGATTTTGCACTATGCTTAGGATTGTACTTTAGCCATGTTTTTGTTATTTATATATGACATTTTATCTGGGTTGCTCAAGGAAGGGACAGATTGGTGTGTGAACAACCCCAACTCAAAAACCCATTCCTAAACTGCCTCAGATACATCTCAGCAGTGTTTTCTTCTGTGTCTGATCGCAGCCTAAGTTACCTCAGATTTTTTTATTTTATATGAATAAAAGACAGATTCATAATAAATGAAAGAAATAATGTAAGCTGTACTCTTTTCAGCAATTATGTCAAGTATTCTTTTTTAGCAGTAAAGAATTGGGCTGTGAATTGTCAAAGCAAAAAAAAAAAAAGCATCTCCGAGGTGCCTTAGAGAAGGCTTTGAGGTGGGATTGTTCACACATGTCTACCCTTTCACCTTCTCCAGAACATTCTGTGCTAGAAAAGGTGGATTAGAGAAGGGCTGGGAACACGAGGGACACCTATAGTCTTTCTGAGGGACGGCTTTTGTTAGAGAAGGCTTCAGTATGGGATTGTCCACACACCGGTCTGCCCCTTCCTCTCCCCTGAATATTCTGTGCTAGAAAAGATGGATCAAAGAAGGCGTGGGAACATGGGGGCCACACATGATCTCTCTGAGGAACTTCTGAGGTGCCCCCTTTTGTTATGTCCGAACACAATGAAATGTGCTTTTTATTTAAAATAGGCTATTTTGCAGTTTGTAGGGAATTGTTTGGTTCCAAAATTGTGAAAATGTTGATACTTGGTAGGGTGCTCATTATTCACGCTAATGCTTTCTATGCTGGAGGTGGAGGAAGAGGAGGAGAGACGGAGGGAAGCCAAAGGTGATTTGTGAGTGTTATTTGTGCTATTTCTGTTTGGAAAGGACTCTGTCTCACCACACTGGCACCAAGCAAGGAAAAATGGAAATATGTATTGACAGCAGGGTGACGCGAGCAATCAGAAAATAGGTGTATATTTGGCTTTGCACCGAAGTTCTGAAGGCCTTTTCATGCCTTAGCTGTGCATGATGACGCCAGCCCACTGCTTAGCAAATAAATAAAAGACGGGGCGTCCTAAGGTGCTATTTTAAAGCCTATGCCACACTTCCCGCATATTCTACCCTCATACCTTTTTGATTATTAGATAAACGTGGCTGGTAGAAGTTAATATTGATAATGCTTTTTCCTCCTTGCATTTGGAAGGTGGACTATATTAAACTGAGAGGCACTAATGAATGTTGGCATGAACCAGACAAAGCCTTTTTAAGTCCTTGTGACCTCAGTGGGAGAGGCTGAAGGAAGGGCGCAATCAGACTCAGCAAAAAGGCACCCTGGGGCAGCTGAGGAAAGGCCTTTTAGGTGGGATGGTTCACCCACCAGTCTGCCCCCCCCTCCTGCCTCTGCCACCCTGTGCTAGAAGAGGAGGACTAGAGAGGACTTGGGCACATGGTCGCTGAGGTGCTCCTTTGTTATGTCTGAACACAGCCTTCATGTGGACGGAAGCATCGCTCAGATTGCTGAGTTTGTAATTCCTTGAAGGGCTCTTAAGGCTATAAGCCTCTCTGTGCATGTTTACTGATAGCTCAGTCACACTGACTTGATTCCAAAGAAAATAGATTCAAAGAGAAAGCAAACAGACTAGGCTGGGCTTTCAAACAGGGCTCAATCCATGTCAATAATCTTCTCCGCTTTTGAAAAAATTCAGGGCTGGCCTTCATAATGCTTTAACTAGGGGCTCAGTGGTGAATCCAGCAGCATCTGGCATAGCTGAAACTCCGTGTTTGCTTTACTGGCTTCCAGTGTTGCGGAGACGGCCAAGGAGGTCCTTCATCCCTGGCTCGGCCGTGCTGAGTGGAGCTGGCTGAACTAGAATGCACAATGTACCAAGGGCCCTGAAGTTGCATAAGTGACAGCCGCCTGGTATTAACCATGTAAGCGTCATATCCTGGGTAAAGTTTTCAATGTGTGCAATTGCACATTACATCAGCTAGGTATTTTTAGAGGTCTGTCAACACATCACTGCTTTTTCCAATGTCTCTGTTGTCCATGAATTTGTCTAGCCCTTTCTTGAAGCCATCTAGGCAGGTTGCTGTTACTACCTCTTCTGGCAGCATAAGAAGAGCCCTGCTGGATCAGGCCACAGCCCTTCTAGTCCAGTATCCTGTCCCACACAGTGGTCCAGCAAATGGCCTTTGGAGGCACTCTGCCTGTCCCCCCAGCCTGGACGATGTACCTGAGCATCCCATCTGGTGGGAAGGTGCCAGGTGGCTGGAGAGGTAGAGCAGACAGGAAGTGATGTCATATCTTCCCATGCCCCCATTTCCCTATCGTTTCCACATGGAAAAAACAGGTCTAGGGAAAGTGAGAGTATTAATATGTAATTAATTAGGAAGAAGAAAGCTTTTCAACCCAGCTGACAAAGCATCTGACAAGCCTTCTGTTTTTCTCCCCACAACAGACACCCTGTGAGGTAGGTGGGGCTTTGAGAACTCAGAAGAGAGCTGTGCCTAGCCCAAGGCCACCCAGCTAGCTTTGTGGAGGAAGAAGAAGAGCTGGCTTTTCTACCCCACTTTTCTCACCCATTTAAGAGATCTCTGAGTGGCTGATGAAGCTTTCTATTCTTCTCCCCACCACAGAACACCCTGTGAGGTAAGTGGGGGCTGTGAGATCTCAGAAGAAAGCCGTGGCTTGCCCAAGGTCACCCAGCTGGCCTCATGGAGGAGTACGGAATCAAACCTGGTATTCCCAGATAAGAGTCCGGCTCTCTCTTTAACCACTAGACCAAACTGGCTTTCCCGAGGAGCTCTCACAAAGCATTTTATTGAACATAAATGTCTCGATTAACTTCCTTGAGTGAAACAGAAGGAAGGAAATTGTGTCCCGCTGACAGTCCAGTTTACCTGTCTGCAGAGCTTGCATTTCTTTCAGGGAGTTTACTTCTTGCCAGAGCTTGTTGATTTGACTCTTTAGATCTCCATTTTTCTCTAAATAAATGAATGAACACACGACGTCAATGTACTGACATTCATTAGATTTTTCACATTAAATTGTGGTCTGTACTGGATCGTGCAAATGCTGACCTATGAAGTGGAGGTACAGAGTTCCTAGAAGCTCTTGGAATGACAATTTGGGGGAAGGGCTTCCCTGTCCTTTTTAAAAAAATCACTTATTAAAAAATCCAACATTTTTTGGAAAAGCTCACACTGCTGCCAGTGGCCTGGGTCTCTTCCAAGGTTCCGGTTCAGACACATGATTCTGGGGCGAGTTTGAGACCCAAATTTGTGGGGCAAACTTAAAATATAAAGAAATGCTTTGCCTCATCCCAAAGTCTCCTTTCATTTACCCCTTTCCTGAATTCGTACAAATTCAGCCAAATTCAGACATTCAAATTTGAATCGCATTTTGGCACATTTGAAGATTGACATTCAATTTTGAATTGAATGTTTTGATACATTTGTATAACGCTTCGTATGGGATATGCTGTTGCAAGAGTTCCTGCAACTCCGCAAATATTCAGCCCAGCCGTCTCTACTGATGCTAATCTTTTGCTGTCTCGCCTGGGTTTTGCTTACCTTTCACCCTCCGTTTGCTGTGCTTTCTGGCTTTGGAAGCCGTTTGGCCGTCTGTCTGGTCCAGTAACAGTATGGTCACCAGGAGGAAGATAAGAAAGCCTGTTTGCCCCATTTCTGCAATCGGGGGGTGAACAGGAATCTTCAGCAGCAGCCTTTACAGAGCAATTCAGAGCAGCACATCACAGCAGTTGCTTTGCTCAGCTGTGTGAAAGTGCAGTGAGAGAACTGGCCCTGCTCCTTGTTTATAAAGCAGGCAAAATACTCCAGCTGGCTCCAGCATAAAGGTACCTTCTTGTTCTCAGGCCTGTTCCTGAAAAAGACTTTGTCCTTCCTGTTGATTCTGATGAAGCGGGTTTCTTCAGGCTATTGCTGAACATGTTTATGGAAGAGAAATCCCTGCCCAGGGCTCTGTGTGAGCATGGAAGTCTTTTCCAGAGGGACAGAGATCAGTAGGTCTTCGGGCATTGGATTCCATCTCCAACCAACCCCAGAGCCAACAAATTATCTGCCACCGTGGTGCCTTCTTCCTACGCCTTCCATTTCAGGCCTTCAACTGAAGCTTTCACAGATACCTGGATATACAATTTGTGGATGAATAGGGCCTACGAATGTCCATGATTCCTCTGCAATTGTCGGAATTAGTACCTAATAATGAGATATTCATGCCCATTAGGGGTGTGCAGAAATATTTGTAACATTTGTTATTCATATGGATTCATACGAATTTGGATATTCACACACAAATCAAATGTTACGACATTCATACATTAACATTCTACGAATACGAATGTTTTGGAACATGTTTACAAATAGTTCATAGATACAATAGTTAAGCTGGGGATATGTATTGGATACATTTCTATAGGATACATATCCAATACGTATGCATTGGTATAGGGTATGTATCCAATACGTATGTGTTTGTATACGATCCATAGGCAGGGTCCATATTCAGTATATGTATGCATTTCTATCGGATATTCGTACTAATTCGTACAAATACTTTCATATCAAACGGAATCCTATCACATTCAAAGGGGACCTTTTCAAACGAATATGAATTTTCTAACATTTGATTTGTTACAAATTGAATGCTAAAAACCCATCCTTAATGCACATTTCTAGCCCAGCTATTAAACAAGATGAGAAAGGAAAGAGGGATGAAAAAGTGTCTAGACTGGCAATGAAGCCATCATGATTTACCTTGGCTTTCTTCCTTTTTTTTAAAAAAGGAAATTGATGGGTGACCGTAGTTATGTGCTGGAGGTCGTCGTGAATTCTGCCCTCCAGAGGAACACTAGACCTCAGAAAGGCAACCTCAAGGATGGAGATGTTTTGGAAAAGGAAGCAAAGTTTTCTGTACAAAAATAAGCCTCCGTTTTCCTGACAGCCTTCGAACCAAGTAAACAGCACAGAGCGCTGAATTTTCTGCAGTGAAGTTATCCCTCATGGCCTGACCACAAAGAGTTCCTTATGCGGTTCTCAGAAGTCACTGGATGGACGGTGGCGGCTGAAAAGTCCTTGCCAGTTGCTAAACAAATTCAGAATTTCCCCCCAAGCAGACGGTTTTCTCTTTAAAGGTTACATGTGAGTAATGGTAGAAATTACACCACTGAGGAAACGGCTCATCCATTACTCTCCCAGTTCTCATAATGAGCAAATCCCAGCTCTCTCGATGCGAGCAGGAAAGGACAGCGCAGGAATCTGGTGAACTATGCCCAAGAGGAGGAGGGCACTCAAAGTAGCCTACAAACTTTCTGTTCTTCTCCCCAAACAGAACTCCCTGTGAGTTAGGTGGGGCTTTGAGAGCTCAGAAGGAGAGCTGTGACTAGCCCAAGGCCACACAGCTGGCTTTGTGGAGGAGTGCAGAATCAAACCCAGTGACTAGGAGTCTGGCACTCACCATAAGACCAAACTGGGGATTCAAAACAGCTGACAAACCTTCTGCTCTTCTCCCCACCACAGACGCCCTGTGAGGTAGGTAGGTGGGGCTGTGAGAGCTCAGAAAGAGAGCTGTGACTAGCCCAAGGCCACACAGCTGGCTTTGTGGAGGAGTGCAGAATCAAACCCAGTGACTAGGAGTCTGGCACTCACCATAAGACCAAACTGGGGATTCAAAACAGCTGACAAACCTTCTGCTCTTCTCCCCACCACAGACGCCCTGTGAGGTAGGTAGGTGGGGCTGTGAGAGCCCAGAAAGAGAGCTGTGACTAGCCCAAGGCCACACAGCTGGCTTTGTGGAGGAGTGCAGAATCAAACCCAGTGACTAGGAGTCTGGCACTCACCATAAGACCAAACTGGGGATTCAAAACAGCTGATAAACCTTCTGCTCTTCTCCCCACCACAGACGCCCTGTGAGGTAGGTAGGTGGGGCCGTGAGACCCTCCTTTAGATATTTGTGGGGTGTTGTTGGTTTCTCCCTTCACCCATCTTCTCGGCAAGCGAAACCCAGCTCTTTAAAGTACCCTTCATAGATCTTGGTTTCCAGACTCACGGATGTGCACAAATATTCAAAATATTCATGCAAACGGAATGTCCAGACATTTGAACTTTAGTAGTTGTATGAATGTGAATATTTTTGAGTTATTAGTACAAAGAATTCGGGCATCCGTATGCATCTTGTGCGTATCCATACACATCCATACAGATACATACGGGATGACGATGGGATGCATACAGATTTGTTCAAGATTTTTATCATTGGATACATATTGAATATTCGAATGAATAGATACGAATGTATTCATATCGGTGTGAACGTCCAGATGTTCATTTTTCTTCCCACAAATTCAGATTTTTGAATATTTGATTTGTTATTAATCAAATGTTGAAGACTGCAGCCGTGCAGACCCTACTTACCATCCTTTGGACATCTCAACCCCTCTCAATGTGGTTTCAAAAATGTGGTGTCCGAAGGTGATCTGGATACAATGCTTCTATTAATGCAGTCAAAGATGACATTGGGTTTTCTAGCCACTTCGTCTCACTGGCAACGTGGACTGTTGGCAGACAGATTCTTCTCCTATGACCCGTCCCTAAGGCATGATGGGCGAAAAATGTTTGTAACCTTCACAATTTGTACAAATTGCGAAGGTTTGAAACTTCACATTCAAATTGAATATTGGCTATATTGAAATACTTGCCTTTGCATGCAAAGTGAAAGCTTTTGTCTCTTTGTCTGAAGCTTTGGAGTGGATTTGGAGCAGATGTGAAGCAGATTCAGAGGCGCGGCAGGTGGCGGCAAGTATCTGGAGTGAATTTGAAACCTCACACATTCACAATGCAAAGTTCTGTCCCACTGGTTTTGATGCACATTTGCCCTTGGTTAACCACCATCAGCTAAAGTTAATGCTATGCTTCATATTTTATTTATATTTTAGTGTAAACATCATTTCCTTGGTAGGCACAATATTACAAAAGCTCTAAAGCAACAAATAACAATTAAAACAAATGTCTCGGTTCACTTTGTTCAGATTAACGCTAACAAGAGATTTCTATAATGCCATAATTCAAGTGGAGAAATAACCTGGGAGAAATAATAGCAAAGAGAAAACAATTAGAGAGAAATGGAGGTGCCCCTGCAACCAAGTTTGGAGTTGGGGAAGGATTTGTGTCTTCCTGATTCCCATAATGCATGAGCTTCGACCATGATACCACAAAGAATGAAATTTCTACCCTGGCTCTTAAGGATATGGGGCACATATTCATCAACAGCCTCAGCAAGGTGGATGTCATGATTGTAAGATGATGCAAATGACAGAAAATGAGAAGAAAGTGCACACCCAGGGGCATGGGCATGCACACACATGTGGTCTAGCCCAGCGATGGTCAAACTGTGACCTTCTAGGTGTTGCAAAAAAATAAAAATAAATGTAGCAAGTTCAAGATCCAGCAGAACTGGTCAACGGCAGGAAACGATGCAAGTTGTAATTCAGCAGCATCTGTATGACCATGTTCTGACCAGCTGTGGCACAGTTATTGTACAGCTGTATCACCACTGAATTCATGCATCATCACTGCACAGTTGAATACCCTATGTCAAACCCTATGATACATGCCAATTATGGGATCAGGATTTGATTTCATCTATCTCTTTCTGTGTGTGTGTGAGAGAGAAAGACAGAGAGAGAGAGAGGCCCTTTCTGCACTTACTTCCAGTAATCCACATTAGCTAGATTTGGATCAGCCACAGACAGAGGCATCTTCATTGAACAGGCTAGCATAGATGTCGACCACATTCATCTGGTCTACCACTAATCTGGACTAGTGAGCTCTTAGCATAGTTCTGATCCAGATCTCCTGTGTTCTGTGCAGACCATCTGCCCTTAGCAGCTCCTTGATCTGGATTGCGTTGCAGATGACGTGTTCTTTGCTAGGGACATGCATGAATATTTGTAACTTTTGAAATCCGTACAAATTTGGCCAAGCTCAGACATTCGTATTCAAATCAAATGTTGGCACATTCGAAAACTGACATTCGAATTCAATTGAACATTTTAATACACTCGTATGAAGCTTCGTATGGGATCTGTATGGGATTGAACATTAGAATCCCACCACATTCATAGGGGATTTATTCAAATGAATATGAACTTTCTTGCATTTGATTCAATGAGAATAAAAAAAATTTGTGCCCATCCCTATTCTTAGCAGCTCCTTGATCCAGCTTAACAAATAAGTGCAGAAAGGGGGAAGGGATGGATGGAGGGGGAGGGGGGGTCTTAGGGCAGCCCTGAAATACATGTTTGATCTCCAAATATTCATCTCTTTCTGCATTTTTGACCTTTTACGTTAAGTTGGGTCCTTCCCTGCCCTGGAAAAAAGGGGAGGGGCAGATGAACAGAGCCAGCAGGACTTGTTGAGCAGTATCAGGGTAGAATCCTGGCTACAACTGAAATTATGCTTTACCAAGTAAAGGCTAACAGACTTCCTCTTTAAACTAGGCATGACTGATTTGCCTGATTTCTTATTCAGCCCAATACAAAATTAATCTTTTGGTACAATGAAAATGTTAGTTCCGGAGTAGCTCCAAAGTAACACTTCCTGAGGATAAGGGAACTCCTGGTAGTTCCCACACAGAGTACAGGGACCACCTTTTCCCTGCTGGTACAACAATCCACACACTTCCAGCTAAATCTCTGTGATTTATTAACACATCCGCCTGCATCTAGTTACGAAGTTTGCTCCAACCCTCCTATGACAATTTTGTATTCCACATGGCTGCAGAATCCAAGGCTCAAATCAAACACTGTAGATCCTTGAAGATGGATAAAAACTCAGTGAGATACTTACAAAGGAGTTCCAGAAGTACAGGACAAGAAACAGTTCTAACTTACTAGTGCCCTTTAATGTTTTGGTTCCATTGTCTCCTCGCATTACAGACAGGAAGAATTCCCTGTTTTTGATTGACAGAAGTGTTTTGGAGTCCTATCAGAGAACTACTTCTGCGCTCTGTTTAATCTTCAGGAGTTTGAGGAAAACATGTATAAACTGGGAAATATGTTCAAGGGTTGATTATCTCACAGAAGATTGGAACATCTTATCATCTCCAGCGTCCAGAAGATAATCTGAGACTGACCTGGAGCAATTTCACACTTCCTTTCCTGTCCGCTGGATGGGAAAGGAGCGCGATCAACCAACATTAACTAGCGTTCACACTTGCAAGCGCTAGTCACTTACCGCCTAAGCCCTGCATGATCGGTCACTCACCTCTGACCGATCCTGGGGCTGGTCCTCTTTTGGGTGGTGCTGTTTTGGCTGTGGCACCCTTCACAACTGCACATGCACCAGCGCCATCATCATGACAACACTGACGCTCTGTGCAGTTGCGTCTACGGTTGTCTTAGGTGCCAGCACTTGCACGGCACCTCAGGTGACCCCCAGAGGACCAGAAGAGGTGCAGATGCTCACCACTGGATGCTTCTGGTAAGTTCCTGGGTTAGTAAATAGTGAGTAATTAGGGAACTTCCGGGCAGGCAGGGGGACACTTGGCCTCCTCCAAGTGAAGATGCCCTTCCCTAGAAGTTCCTTAATTATTCACTACCGGCCTAAGTGCAAAAAGGCCTCTGAATACATGCACTTGGATTTTCTTCAGCATATGAAAAATGGAGGCAGTGGGATGAATATCTTTCCCACTTGCCATTTTTTGGGTTCATTAGCAAAAGAAACTACATACCATGGAAGAACCAAACGTGGATCTGCAGACTGCTCAAAGAAATGATCTTAAGCCACTTTATGCCAACAAAACCGTACAGGCAACGGGTGTCTCCAATGTGCTGGCGAAAGCAGCCTTAAGACGACCCTGCTGGAGGGGATGCCCTTGTGCCCTCTGTGAGGAGTTTGAAGGCTCCACTGACTCTCCAAAGCCGTGGTGCTCAAGACAAGCACACACACGCGCCAACATGGCGCACTTCGCTGCAGCGAGGGGCCTACTCAGTGTGTTTCAGAGCTGCTTTATGCACACTGATGTGTGTGTGCCTTGAAGGGGGCCTGTAGTCCCTCCATGCCCCCCCCATGCCCCTTTGGTGTGGGGTGCTGTTGAGCCTGTCAGACTTGAATGCCTCTCTGTCTACTGCAGGCTCTGAATGGTGAGTGGAGATGTGGCCTACAATAATAAAGACTCATTCAAAGGAGCATTGGGCTCTCCCACACTTAACCATCCCAGCCTGGAGTCATTCTGGTGGCAGGAACAGCATCACATTTCTAGGAACGGCCTTCTACATTTGGGAAGCTATCCAAGTGCAGCCCCCTAACTGGAGCCACTCCCAGGTTCACCACGTGCAAGGAACGGGAAGCCCTGGGCTTGTCTCCATCTGGGGACCCGTTTGGGCGGTGTAATTTGGTGTATCTACCAGATTGCTGCTCTGCTAAACTGGGATAGGGATGTGTGAACTTGGAGGAGGCTGCCACAGCCTCCAAGCATGCCCTGATTCACCAGAAGTTCACTAATTGTTGATTAGGTCTGGAGGACAGAATTGTGCTCCACGCCTTAAGCAATCTTTGCCAGGAACTTGCCTGGAGCGTCCAGTGGCGCGACCATCCTCACCTCTTCTGTGGGTCTTCTGAGCTGCTGCGCAAGCAACACAGATGCAACTGCGTGTGTGTAGTGTCAGCGTTGTCATGGTGAGGAGGACCGGCCCTGTGACTGAATCAGGTAAGTATTCAATTGCGGTGGTGGTGGTGGTGGTGGTGGTGGTGGGGAGATGCCCAAAGTTGACTAGCACCCCAAGTGTTAGCGCTAGTCAATGTTGGTCAATTGTGCAAAAGGTAAGTGCAAATCTCTTTGTTATGCTAGCCAGGGGGATACAGAGGGGCTGTTCACACTAGCCTTTAAGCTCAAAAGTGTGTGATGCAATCTCACGGCTGTGTGTGTGATGTGGTCAGTGTAATTACATGCAGTTTGCACAAAGTGCCACAATGACATCTGGATGGCCTGGAACTGTGCAAACGCCGCAGTCTAGAAAGCTAGTATGAACAAGCTCTTAGGAAACAAACCGCAACCACCCCTGTCCCCTTCCACACAAGGCTTGAAAACTAGACTTTGAAACCACAAGAGAGAATAATCACGTGTCGTAGACATTGATAAGGCTTTTGACGGCAACTTAACGGGACTCTCACAGGCAGACGACCTGACGCCACAGGATGTGATGTCATAATACTGTACTGGGCTAGAATTGGCACTTGAGTTCAAGACATCAATGATTGACCGTTTACAGCTCAGCTGACTGCAGACAAAACAAAACAAAACAAAACCCCCAACAAAACACACTGAACTAGAGCATTTGTTCACTGGTGCACAAAATAGATGTTCCAGCTGTCTTCCCTTCTTCTGCTCTATCGGTTCTCCTGGTTTGCTTTTCTGCCGCCGCTGCTATTGCTGGATAAAGGGTATACGCTCTTTGTTCTCGCTGTCTCCCTCGTGGTCTTCCTCCTCCTCACCTGCTTCACTGGTTTCTGTGCTGTCATTGGCCATCTGCGTTTGAGACAGACAAACAAGCTTCATTGATTCCTCTTAAGAAGAAGAAGAAGAGTTGGCTTTTCTACCCTTGCTTTTCTACCCCATTTAAGGGAACTTTCTGTTCTTCCCCCCACAACAGGTGGGGCTAGACCAAGGTCACCCAGCTGACTTCATAGAGGAGAGCAGAATCAAACCCGATATTCTCAGATAAGAGTCCGGCTCCCTAACCACTAGACCAAACTGGCCCACAACTGCTTAAGGTAAGTTTTTAAGCAGGTGATTCAATGATTATACAAATATCAATTGGTACATGATTAAAACCGTTGTTCTCAAGTGGTTACAGGATGGGGGGTCATAAGAGGAGATCTGCTAGATGGGGCCACTGCCCATCTAGTCCAGCCTCCTGTCCCACACAGTCACCCACCAATTGCTTATGGGCATCTCAAGCAGAAGACAAGGGCAAAACCTTCACCTGCTCTGGAATCCCCACAAGTGGCCTTGAGAGGCATCCTGCCTGTCTCCCCAGCCTGGAGGATGTGTGCCTGGGCATCTCTTTCACTAACATCTGACCTCTATGAATTAAGAGGTAGCTCTACTGGAGGAGGCCACAGCCCATCTAGTCCAGCATCCTATCCCTCACTGAGGTGCCTTCTGCGATAGCACGTGTGTCAGCACCGTTGCCCTGGTGACATAGGCACTCTGCACACTCACAGTAGTTTCTATTATCATCTGAGGTGCCAGTGCGCTTTTGCAGCACAGACACTGGCGCATGGAAGAAGAGTGAATGTTCACTGCCCTAGACACTTGAGACAAGCTTTCGGGTAAGGCTGGTTAACATTTGGAGCATGACTTCGTGCCCAGCACCTAATCAACAATTAGTGGACTTCTGGTGAGGGCAGGCATGCTTGTAGGCTGTAACAGGCTACTCTGTGTGCAGATTTTCTTCACCAGAAGTTCACTAATCGTGCACTAGAGGCTGTAGTGCAGATAGGTCTCAAGTAAGTGCAGAAAGGGGCAACAGACCTTCTTCCCATGGGCTGCTGAAGACATCCCCAAACTGTATTTTGCCTTAGCTATTCCATCAGACTACAGTTGGATATCTGGATCAGCCCACCCCCACCCCGTGGGTGCCATAATGGAAAAACATAAAGTGGCCTCCATAAAGTGTTGGAATAGACATGCAACGCTACCGGACCTCATCCCAAAATGTAAAGGGACATGTGGGAGGTGGGCAGGAGGCATCTAGTGGTGTCTCATGCCTATTCCAGCTCTCTCCAGAGGTCAGCAAAGCACTTCCAGTTCTGGGGTTGCACAACCTCAGAACCAGAAAGCCTGTTTGTGCTTATGCAGAGTTTCAGGTAACCATGGTAGGAGCCGGAACATATCCCCAGCAGTTATTCGGGGGGGGGGGCTGACTGTATAGAAAAGGGGGAAAGGAAAGGACCAGAGAGCCTCCCCATTAGCTTCAGAATGTATCATCATGCACATGCTCTCTCCTTCTTTCACTTACCAGGGGTGTTGGTGTCTTCTCTACATCAAGAATTAATTTTCCTATATTGCCTCTGTCATGAATTCTTTGCATTGCCTCCTTCACCTACAAAACAATAAATGTTGGAGTTACGTGCTTCTTGCAGTACAGAAACAAACACTTGACACAACAAACACACTTCACAGTCCATTCTGAATAGAAACATGTTATCTGAAAGGGCACTTCCTCCTGAATGATAAGATGAAGAAGAAGAGTTGGCTTTTATAAACCCTTTAAGGGGACTCAAAGCAGCTGACAAATGTTCTGTTCTTCTCCCCACAACAGTCACCCAGTGAGGTGGGTGGGGCTGTGAGAACTAAGAAGAGAGCTGTGACTAGCCCAAGGTCACCCGGCTGGCTTCAAGTAGAAAGAAGAAGACCTGGCTTTTATACCCCACTTTTCTTGCCCATTTAAGGGGACCCAAAGCAGTTGAGTGACAAACTTTCTGTTCTTCTCCCCACTCCAGACACCCTGTGAGGTGGGTGGGGCCGTGGGAGCTCAGAAAGAGAGATGTGACTAGCCCAAGGTCACCCAGCTGGCTTCATGGAGAAGTGGAGAATTGAACTGCCAGATAAAAGTCTGAGATTCTAACCACAAGAGAGTTCTTGCTTCCCTTCTGAACCGAAGAGCACTCTGAGCCATCTATGAATTGCTGGTCTATAAATGCAAACGATCAGAAGTAACAGTAATATGACCTCCTAATCCTCTGTTCTCTACTAATGTTTGCTTTGAACAGAAATCTTCAGCAGGAGGCCATTTTCAAGGACCATGTAGCACCTGGGATCGCCAGCCAGACCACCTGTGGACGCCACCTCAGCTGCCCAGTGGAAAAATGGGAATGAGGAGCATCTTTCCCTTCTGTCCCAGTCATGCAAGCTGAATCTTAAATGTCTCATTTAAGTCTTTGCACTCAGCGTTGACTATGATGGGATAACAAATTGTACTCCTGGCCTCTGCTAATTCCTCCTTCTATCGCCCTTCCCTCGGTGCTGCTAAAGAACAAGCCGCTAAATCACGTTGCTGCAAATTGCAGGGATAGCGTCTCCATGGTTACAAGTCATACGGTCCAGAAGAGCAAGCTTCAAGCGTCAGAGTTGCTTTGGTAACACGAGTGCCACGGGTAATACGATCCAGCTCTTGTCCGGATTTATGAAAGAATAAATCTATATAAAATCAGGTCCACTTTGCAGTTGCGAGCTTAATTCCAGATATCGTTGGGAAAACTCACACGATACCCCTTTCTGTGTTCAGTACGGGTTTATTCATTTATTTAGCATATGACAAAGTCACATAGATCAACAAAATAGCTAAAGTCTGGAAAGATTCCATGGTAAGATCACAAACTTATATCTAAATCACAGACATAGGCTGTGTTCCCACTTGGCTTCTTGTATTCAGATTGGACTGTTTTAATCTGGATTCAGGACCAAGTGCACATTCTGGGTGTCCCCATTTGCTTGAGGATAACACGGGCTGAATTTGAATACTGCAGTTCCCACTCAAACTGCAGAAATCCCCGGCACAGAGAAAGAGGATCTTTTCATCTCTACCCCTTGTTCAACCCCACTCAGAATCAGCTGAGCAAGAAGCCGTCCAGCCACTGCCCTAAACAGCCATCGGCCAGAAAGAGTTCAACACCCAACTATAAAAAAGGTGACAAAGTCTATGGGACCATCACAGGCAACTGACACCTCACACAGCAAAGTCCTTTAAAGGGGGGTCTCACAGTTACATTGTAAAGCTCAGGTTCCAAACTGAACCATGGCAGAACATTCTGGAAGATCTAACAACCAGGCACAGATTTATGGGCTTTGGGGAAACACTATTATTATGTGGTGGAAGCACTGAAATTTGATTTTCTTCTGGAGCACAGGAAGGGGGAAGAAGTTGGGGAAGTTGGAAGCAATGAATTTCAGGAGTTTATAAATATGTTAATGCAATGGAATTATGAAAGTTTTGAAGTGGTCCATCACGCTAAGAAAGGAGGAGGAGGAGGAGGAGAAGGAGAAGAAGACAGTTGGCTTTTCTATCCCACTTTTCTCACTCATTTAAGCAGACTCAAAGTGGCTGACACAGCTTTCTGTTCTCCCCACAACAGACACACTGTGAGGTGGGCGAGGCAGTGAGAGCTCAGAAGGGAACTGTTACTCACCTAAGGTCATCCAGCTGGCTTCATGGAGGAAGAATAGTTGGCTTTTATAACCCTCTTTCCTCATCCATTTAAGAGATAGATAATGTAGAAAGAAAATTACTGGTCACTTTCCTCTTGCTCTTAAGGTGGACTGAAGCTGGTTAGATATTTAAATAAGGTTAGATATTTTGATGTATTGTTACAGTCTGATGCTGGATGCAATGAAAGGGTTTATTATCAATCATAACAAAGAGCATTGGGCTGCATCCCTCCAACAGACTTCAACACACAATCGGTCAATGGAATAAGTTGCCGCAGGAGGTGGTGAGCTCTCCTTCGCTGGAGGTCTTCAAGCAGAAGCTGGACCGGCATCTGTCTGGGATGGTTTAGGAAAGCCTGCACTGAAGAGAAGGTTGGACTGGATGACCCCAGGGGTCCTTTCCAACTCTGTGTTTTTGACGACCAGTACCACCTCCCTCAGAAGAAAGACTGGATTACAAATTCCCAAATTGACAGAATTACCAGGCAGTTTTGAAGAACACAGTGGCTCTGGGACAGGGAAGGAGTCCAGTGGGTGATTTAGCTCTGTGACTGAAATGCTGTAATGCATTTGTGAACTTCTAGTCTCTCATAAAATGTAGAATTGGGAGGCAAACAAATTCTATTGTTCTATCATTTGGAGTTAATTTGTTGGCAGAGCTGTGCTGGGATTTGTCCTCATATATATATATATATATATATTTGTTTTATGTAAGAGAACACAGCCTAGGAGGGCTCTTGTACCAGCTGCATGCTATAAGAGGCAATTAAAAAAGGCAAGCAACAATAAATGATGGATGAGGAGCCACAGAGTGAGGAAAATGTCAGTTCTTTCTACAATTCTGGAAACAAACAAACAAAAAGACAACGCAGCTGCTATGTGCCCATGTCTCACAGGCACAGAATTCTGTAACGCAACCAAGCAATTTGTAAACAACCTATGCCAGGAATTCTGTGAGGCCTGTGGGGACATATGTAGAAGAATTCTGGGTCCTAATCACAAACAAATTGTGATGGGGTATGAAAGAAAGAAAGAAAGAAAGAAAGAGGGAGGGAGGGAGAGAGCAGAAGAAGAGTTGGCTTTTCTATCCCACTTTTCTCACCCATTTAAGGGGTCTCAAAGCAGCTGACAAGCCTTTTGTTCTTCTCCCCACAACAGACACCCTATGAAGTCAGTGGGGCTGTAAGAGCTCAGAGGAGAGCTGTGACTAGCTCAAGGTCACCCAGCTGGCTTTGTGGAGAAGAAGGAGGAAGAAGAGTTGGCTTTTCTACCTGGCTTTTCTCACCTGGCTGGCAAATCTTCTGTTCTTTTCCCCACAGAAGAGCAGAGGTAGGTGGGGCTGTGGGAGCTCTGAAGAGAGCTGTGACAAGCCCAAGGTCACCCAGCTGGCCTAATGGGGGAGGGAGGAATCAAACCCAGTATTTCCAGATAAGAGTCCGGCTCCCTAACCACTGGACCAAACTGGCTTTAGGGGGAGTCTTTCCTTTCAAGGATATTTGCTGCTGGCTGCAAAAAGTTGGGCTTGGCGCTTGTTTAGAGGGAGCAAACAGCTGGCAACGATAATGGAGGCATCAGAGCCAGAGATGATCCTGAACCTGCCACCAAGGAGACTTCAGAAAATAATCCCAGGGAAGCGAAGGTAGCGGACAGATCCGGAGTCTGCCAAATCTATCGCAAACCTCACCAGAGCTACCCTACCTGCTGGTGAGGCCAGATCCCCTCCATTAACACTGGGTTCAAGTGAAGCTCACAAGAGCCATTTGGTACAAAGAGCAATCTGAGGCCTGACAACGTATCCAGACTCTAGTGGACAAATCTGGATGAAGGCAAAGTTGACCCTTCACCAAAATAGCCAGGATTGGAGCCATGAATCACTGAGGGGCCATCCAGAGTTTTCAGCACCTCGGACAGATCCCCTTTCAGGACCTTATATACTACAAGCCCATGCAGACATGGATTTTATTCTGAATTACCCACACTTTGTTCCAGAATATCCAAACAAGGCAGATTGAGCAAGAGCTGTCTGGACAAAGCTTCGTTCTGTTAGGTGTGGAGTTCAGTGTCTGAACTATCACGTTCTGCCAGCAGCTGCATTGTGCTTAAAGATCTATAGGAGATGCTGCTTGGTCTTCTGCTTAGTGCTGGACTTATATCTCATAGTCACTGGGTTTGAGTCTGCACTCCTCCATGAAGCCAGCTGGGTGGCCTTGGGCTGGTCACAGATCTCTCTCTCTGAGCTCTCGCTGGCCCTCCCATTTCACAGGGTGTTCTGTTGTGGGGAGAACAGAAGGTTTGTCAGCCATTTCGAGTCCCTACATGTGTGAGAAAAGTGGGATATAAAAGCCAACTCTTCTTCCTCCACAAAGCCAGCTGGATGGTCTTGGGCTACCCACAAGTCTCCTTCTGAGTTCTCACAGCCCCACCTACCTCACAGGGTGTTGTGTTGTGGGTTTTTCGGTTGCTTTGAGTTCTTTGTAAGGGTGAGAAAAGTGCTGTATAAAAGCCAATTCTTATTCTTAGCATCAACATCAGCATCATTATCTGATAGTCTCCCAGTTCAATTCCGCATTCCTCTATGAAGCCAGCTGGTGGCCCTGGGTGAGTCACAGTTCTCTTTTTGAGTGCTCACAGCCCAACCTACCTCAGAGGGTGTCTGTTGTGGGGAGAAGAACAGAAGGTTTGTGAGCTGCCTTGAGTCCCCTTAAGTGTGAGAAAAGTGGCCCCCAAACCCAACTCTTCTTCTTTTTCTTCTTCTTACACTTCATCATCTTCCATTGCCTTCTCATTATCTAGCATTTCTCCTGTGCATACACAGAGTGCCTCATCCTCAAATACTTCCTATGGAAATTGTACAGCAGTCCCCAATGAAAATGCAGCAGCCACTTAAGTCTGAAGAAGTCAAGCCTCAGTTTAAGCCTCATATATTTCCCCAAACTCAGAAAGCCCTCGAGTCAGAGCAGTTTTAGGCACAATAAGCCCTAGCAATGTTGAGACAGCATCACGGCCTCCGTGTTCGTCAACAGCTGAAAACAATATCTCAGATCTTATATTAGTGAGCAGATTCTGGAGGAATAACGAAGACAGAGAAAGCACCAGTCCCCTGAACGTCTGAAGGTTTTGTTATTTGCAGCCCACAAATATTGTTTTAATGTCTTATGTCTGAAACAGAATGTTCAAGGGGCAAACAGAATAGGCAGAGATAGTCTAGGATCAGATCCCAAGTCCTGTTTTTAAAAATTCTGAAAAGATTGCAGAGCAAACGATATTGGCAAATTCTCAGGGTAACGTGGTTTTTGTTGTGGTGGTTGTTTAAAAGATGGTAATCTTTCATTTAATATTTAGCAACAATCCATCCTGCCATTTTGACATTAGCCTCAGACGTATGTAAATACAGTCTGTTCGACACGGTTGCATTTTCATTTAACCAGCCTGCTCAGTTTTCATTGTCAACTGCAGGGTTTGCAAAGCATATTACAGCTTGCAATAATCAAGGCCCATATTTTGTATGCAGCTTAAGGTTTCCTTGATACGTGTAAGATTTTGACAGGAAAAACACAGACATTTTTATAACCAAAATATCCACTTATAATTTGTTTAGCGCCTTTCCAGTAGCATGCCTGGGGCTACGAATACCAACCATAAAAGTTAAATTCAAAACAACAGGTTAAAGCTTTTGTAACCAACAGCTGTGGATGTTTCAAAGATGCTCAGAGGAAAGAAGACAAAGAGACACCGTTTTCCATCCAATGCTCTGACTTGGACATCACTTACACACCTTTATGGCTAAAGGAAGGACCATCTATATTTCCTCAAATCTTGGAACCTCTTAACCTCTATCACTTGGTGAAATAAATGATTCTCAGCTGCACAATCAGAAATTATCTCATTTTTATCCTTAAGAGAAGTTTCTGGCAGAACTGTTAGAATTCTGCCTTCTCAATAACATTAGATGCAAATCAGCTTCAAAGGCCATGAGGAGCTGCCTCAGATAGGCTGTAACCTGGAGTTTCTTCTAAACTAATGAAGAAACTCTGGGAGGGAAATTTTCAGCCCGGATAGGGTTAAAGGTCTCGCTGGATGGTAAAGAGTTTAAGTTGCTCCTGTGTGGAAATGTTTTTTGGCAGTTGATTTGAAACAAACTGAATGTTTAAAAATCCATATTTGTACGAATAGATCACAATTTGAATGTGGTATAATTCTATTCGATACAAATCTATTCATACGTATTACTATGAAGATTAGATACATATCTTATATGAACAGATACGCATCTGATATGAATAGATATATATCTAATATGTTTCCACAGCTTAACAAATATCCAAACTATAAGTACAAATGTCCGGAAACATTCGTATTTGTTTGAATGTCAGCATACGAATATCGTACCATTAAATTAGAGTTTGAATGTCCAAATTGGGCCAAATTTCGAATGTTATGAATATTTGTGCCCATCCCTACTCCTGAGGGCTTAGTTCAAAGGTCAGCTTCCCTTTCTTGCAATAAAGAAGAAAGGGAAATTCCTTCGTCTCTAGTTTATTTCCTGAAACCCATATGAATGAAAGAAAACTAATAGAGCAGCATTTTTCCTAACTAAAGGGAAAACGTTACCACCTTACCTCTTCCAGTGCCCATAGTGAATCAACCAGTGGTTTGATCTTTTTCTCGTTATACAATTTTATGAGTTTTTCCATTACTCGATGAATCAAGCCACTTCTGCCTTGCTTGAAGAGAAGGTTCAAGAGTGAAAACCCAGCCATGACTTTGTTCTCTTCGTATAGCTTAATGGGGTTAACCTTTTCCACTTGCCACCACTAGAGACGGAACAATCAGCAAGGAGATGGAAATCAGAATTAGATATACGAGCGTAAAGATCAACGCCTGGAAAAGAAACACTCAACTTCACATTACGTGATATGGGTGGGAGAAGCTGAACAGAGATGCTTAGCTGTGAAAAAGGAGTTAAGCCCCATTCACATGCATGGAACTGATTTACCAGTAAGTCATCTGAGTCTGGAGTGACCAAACATTGCACCAGAAATTGAATATCAGGTTGTGGTACCTGTGCCCCAAAATTCTGGGCACAAAGGCAAAGGATGGCCCTCCTATGTTTACTTCGCCCAAAGGAGAGACCTTAGAGTAGTTAATCCCAGATTAATGCTGGGTCACTCCTTTTTTGTGGAAGGGATAGGAGGCTGATGCATTGACCCACCTCACCCCATGCCACCCCCTTGCTGATCTCTGGTCAGCCTATATTGCAGCATCTCGGGGGGGGGGGGAGTGTAGAGTGCAGTTCCTGTATCAGCAAAGGGTTGCATCAAATTGGCTTCAGCAACCTGACCCTGTTCGGCCATTTCCACACTTACCACATTTATTCCAGATAAAGGAGAACCGGATCTTAGGATACGGTCCTCGGGGAATCTGGTCCAAGTAGTTCCACATCATGACAAGGGACCCCATATGTCCTCACAGTGTTTAGCACCTGATGGCTCAGCTTTACAGACCGCTATGAAGAACTTGCAGGCCTATGCAGTGTGTGTGTTCAGGGGTGGAACCGGAGCCACCCCACTGCAAATGGTGGTCTCTAGGCCAACCCCAGCACCTCATTGCCCCAGTATACGTGCAGAAGCCTGCTATGTGATCCAGTCTCCTTGGTGCAAAAGGAGATTGAAGACACAATTAAAGGGGATTAGCACTGATCTGGATTTAAGGGCCCGACGACCCCATTAAATCCAGAATTTGATAGCGCTAGTGCAGACAACGTTTTCCGAATGGGTTCCTTAAGGGGTTGTGTGTGCAGAAGGTACGTACAGTATCCATACCAAGTACATTCCCATCTGGTTCTTAATGGGGTCGTCAGGGCCCTTGTGGAAATGGTCTTTGACTGAGAGAAGTGGTAAGTCAAAATACCCAGGTAGGGCAAGGTTAGTGAATGCTAGCGCACAGGTATGCACTGTCAAGGAGCTTTATCGAAGTTCTGATACTTACTGATTTTGCAAAACTGAAGAAACTTTTGGTTTCCCCAGTAACCATGTTTGAAGAGCCTGGAAGGAAAGAAAAAAAAAAGTGGGGGCAATCCATGAATTGGTCATTTTGCAACCACGAATCATGGGCTCAAAAATTTGGACATTTTCTTACCAAAGATCTTAGCAAACATCTATGACTGAATTTTGTTTAAAAGGTTTTGTATGCTGTATCTCACTGAAATATAATCTTGAAGTGATGAGCAAAGAATAAAAACAGCTAAAATCGTAACAGTTACATAAAAGTGAACATTTGCTCCTGCACAACCCTGCAAACAGACCCTACACCCTCAAAACCACAAAATGCGGAACTAAATTGTTCCATCTGGATTCCTTAACAGGGACTCTGCAGGAGTAGATACTGTTAGCTGACTGACCAAACATTTCTCTCAGGAGCTGCCTTGGGCTCTTTTTCTTTAGAATCCTGTGCCCTTTCTGTACTAGGATGTTGATCCAGGTCTGGGGCCTCCACATCTCCACATTAATCCAGATTGCAGAGGCCCCGATCCTCATTAGGTGAGATCTGTCTGCATGGGATGAAGCTAGATCTGGATCAAGAGGCCCTTGACCCAGATCTAGGGTAGAACCCACTTATGGAATCTACAATCCGGCCACGGGGCCTTAATCCAGATCACAAAAGCATGAAGATGGCATGCGTCTGTGATCAATAAACTTTGGAAGAAGTGACATACTTGAAATGCTGGGAAAAAACACACTGCAAAAAACACTGATTCGTCTGAAAATACTGCGCGTTGGTAATGCAAACTCACATTTTGGTTTAATTTCACTGCAAGTGAATCTGATCTGAATGCACAGTAAAACCTATGTGTGTCTACTAAGGATGTGAAGAAATGGGTTCTTTTGATTCATATCAAATTGAATGTAAGAAAATTTGTATCGTTCAAACATCCCCTTTGAATGTGGTAGGATTCTATTTGATACGGATGTATTCGTGCGAATTCATATGAATATCCAATACGAACGTATATGTATCCGATACGTATCCAATACATATCCCATAACATATCCACTCCGAAACCATCAAATCTGCCCTGAATCCACTTTGAATCCGCACCCTTGCAGGGTGTGAAGATTAAGAATACAGAATTTATTTGCCAAATGGCTTCCACTCACCATATAAAATATAGGTTCCAAGTGGTTTGAGAAGACTGAGGCCTTTGCCTGTGTTTTCCCCACAAAGGCAATCCAGGACTATGTCAACACCGTCAGGAGATATTCTAAAAAATAAATAATAAATAAAAGAATCAGTTTATGGGGCAAAGGTGTTTTGTCTCTGGGCCCAGCGCTCCTGGCCTTCCAGGTCCCTCTATGGTTTCATTCCTGTCCCAAGGACCACCTTTCCTGTAAGGCTGGGGACCAATTTGTCCTTCCCCTCTGTGTCCGTGAGCACCAGTCCTCCTGGTGACAATATTCAGAAAGGAACAATATAGCATTATTCCAGGAAAACCAACATTCAGGGTTGGGTTTTCCAGAAATAGGATATGTCAAGCTTTCACCATGATGTCCTGGGGCTATGTTGGGGTTGCCACTTGGGATGTTCACGAACTGGGGTTCATATAGAATCGAATGTAAGAAAATTAGTATTCATTCAAATAAATCCCCTTCAAATGTGGTAGTATTCTATTCGACACTAATGTATTCGTATAAATGTCCGATACGTATCCAAAACATATCCTGTAACTTATCCGCTCTGAAAGCGTCAAATCCACCCTGGATCCACTTTGAATCCACTCTCAATCCATGTCACCTTGGATCCATTGCAGAAGTGACTGGCATAGCATTTTCCCACCTCCCCATTTCACGAACGTCCTGAAGCAGTTGTACGAATATTCAAAAACATTTGTATTCGTACGAATGTCAATGTACAAATGTCATAACATTTAATTGTATCCGAATGTCTGGATTTGTACAAATATCAAATGTTACAAATATTTCTGCACATCCTTAGTTGCCACAGTAGTAACTATTATCCATAATATTCTTCACGTGGGCGTATGATTATTGCCGAGGTGTCAGGAGGAAATGTCAACAGGCCTGGGAAACCTGCAAGATACTCAGGACAAAACAAAACATTGGAGAAAAGAGAAATGCATGGGAGCCTCCAAGTCTCCATCCTCAATGGATAGACGTTGGTAAAATCAGTGAAAGCATACCATATATAGCTATAGCTTGAAATTTTGATAGGCCTCTGCCAGCTTTTATCTTCAGTCTCAAGTGGCAAAATTAAAGAATCTCTCTTACTTTTTAACTTCTTGAACATAATCCGCATTCCGGTCAAAGAGGTGAGTTATGGAATCTCGGATTGCTTCGTGTTTGAAGGATGAAGCCGTTCCAAAGACAGTAACATCGGGAACCGTGGAGCACAGCTGAGCCACCGCCTGGCCCTGTGAAGAGAGCGTGAGGTTAGCACACAAAGATACTTGGTCATGTAAGGTAATTAGAATAAATAAATAAATAACGTCCATGAAACTGTCAGGGCTGTCAATAAAGGAAGGAAATGGTACTATTGATGACAGTAAAGAGGGAGAGGGTTAGCTGTATCCTCCCAGAAGTCAGAAAGCACAAGATGAAGGCCCTGAGGGTGCAGGACCTGTATTGCCAATCATGCCCTCAGGCAAGAAGTGTTCTCTTAGGACATGATCGGAAATGATAAAAATAAAATAAAATAGCATCTCTCAGGCACCTCAGAGAAGACTTCGAGATGGGATTGTTCACACACCAGTACACCCTTCCACCTCTCCAAAACATTCTGAGCTAGAAAAGGTGGATTGGAGAAGAGCGGTGAACACAGGGACCACACACGGTCTCTCTGAGGGGGCCTCTGAGGCAGCCTAGAGAAGAATTTAAGATGGGATTGTTCTCACACCAGTACACCTCTCAGCCTCTCCTAAACATTCTGGGCCAAAAAGATGGATTAGAGATGGCTTGGGAACATGAGGGCAACACATGGTCTCTCTGAGGGGCCTCTGAGGCAATTTAGAGAAAGCTTTGAGGTGAGATTGTCCACACACCAGTCTGCCCCTCCCCCTTCTCCTGAACATTCTGGGCTAGAAAAAGTGGATTAGAGAAGGCTTAGGAGCATGAGGCCTCTGAAAATTACCTACCTCCACGCCCCACGACTAGGAATGGCCACTCCTAGCCATTAGGGGATATGGGAGCTGGCTGAGAAGCTCATGATGTGCCACACGAGTTTCAAACACCGAGGGAGGGGAAGAAGATCCAGATTAGGATCATCTGTGCAGATGGTGCAGATCCAGCTCTCACCTCCCCAGAATCTGGATGGGTAGATGCAGGACTTCAGCCCACTCAGGGCAGAAGCCACCTAGATCTCTAAAACTGATGGGAGAGCCTCTTTCAGTGGAGAAGGGATCTACCTTTTCCAAGATGGGGAAGATTTATGTTCTCTCTAGTCTTTGGCCTGGAATTTAAGGAATAGGTCCACTGAGAGAGGCAAGGGTGGCTTTCACATGGATGTTCCACCTCACCTCTACAGGTGTGAATGTTTAGGATACCATTTTATTATCAGATAGAGAAGTCTCAGAAGGAACACCTCCCTAAGATTGCCCAATAAACATCATGGTGTAGATAGGGTTGGAGTCCAGTCACCCCAAGTACTCTAACCACTATTCCTCAGTGTCCCTCCCAAGAGGGAAGGTGGGAGGGAGGGGGGGAGAGCTGTATGTTCTATTAATGCACTCGGGTCTCCAGAGACCCAGCATAGGCTGCACCTTCCCACACACCTCAGTCTGCAGAACATGAATGTGCCCTTTGATGTTGGATGTATTTCAGGCTCCAAAGCTGACACCAGCCATAATGAGAATGAAAGGAGCCCAATGTCCCAGCATCACAGGAGCCCTATTGTTTCACTGGAGGGGTGAGGGAGGCCCATGACATTTCAGGACAAAATGGACACTTTTCTCAGGCATTCATGGCCTTTGGGTCTATGCAGGAATGTTCTGTCAGGAGCCATTCCCAGAATTGGTTCCCCTGCAGTATCAGCAAAGAGCATTATAGGCAATGATTTGTTCCCTTCCTGGTTTAAGAGGTGGAGGACAAGAACATGAGACCAAATTTCTTGTCATCTAGACAACTCCTGTGCCTCACTAGATGCCACCCCCCCCCCCAATGGTGGCTTTTCAAGGTAGGTTCCAACTACAGCTTCCACGGCTGGCCTGTGGAAAGCAGCGGGGCTGAGCAGCGGCCAGGTCTTTCTGCACTTGGAAGACAGGGATGGCCAGGGGCTCTCTGGCACAGAGCGCATGCACCCTGCAGAGGCACTTCCCAGTGTTTGTGTAGACGTACCTGATCTCCAGAAGCTGTAAAACCTGCTTCACTAGGGAGCTCCTAGTAATCTCCAGGGGCCAGTCTGCACCTTGTTTTATTCTGGGATACATCCCAGAACAGGGCCCAGCTGCCCACGTGTCAGTGCAGAGTACAGCAGGCCCAAGGTGAGGCCTGACACAGACTACTTTATAGGATGTGGACCACAGACCTCTATCCTGAGGTATACCCCAGAAGAAAGACCAAGTGTGAGCACGCTGATTTGATTCTGCATTCCTGCATGAAGCCAGCTGGGTGGCCTTGGGCTAGTCATAGCTATCTTTCTGAGCTCTCACTGCCCCACCAACCTCACAGGGTGTTTTGCTATGGGGAGAAGAAGAGAAGGTTTGTCAGCCACATTGAGTTCCCTTTAAAAGAGTGAGAAAAGTAGCGTATAAAACCCAACTCTTTATCTCCTTCTTTCAGGAATACCTGGTAAGGTCACATGTTCCCCATATCTGCTTAAGGTACCGGCATTTTGTTCCATTTTTGGATTTATATACGATATTTCTAAGCAAGTAGCAGAATTCTACCCACCACTTGAAATGATCTCCCTCTCCTTGCTTGATAGTTCTGATCGTAATTCCTTTGAAGCAGGGATCTGTTATTTTCTTAGGATTAGTAATAGCAGTCATTTTTGTAGAGGTAAAAAATACCATGAATTTCATGACTGAAATGGCCCTTTTGCACTGCTAACTCGTATTAAAATTCTCCTGCAATGTTTTTAAAGCTCCATGTTATTTCTGAATTCCACACACGACATTTTTCGTTTAAAGCATGCATTCAGCAAGAATAAAACAGAGCTCCTTTGTACTGCCCTGTAATGAGTTGTAATAAGATTATGAATTCCAGTCTTTTCCTGCATTGGCCAAGGAGGGGTCATTCATCTTAAACACGATTATCTGGGCCTAAAGAGATTTTGTGTTGAGATTTTTTTATCCTTGTTAGACCAGTTGTAGCCTGCAGGGCCAGGATTTTGGCAGACAGTGGTCACAGACTCCAGAGCTTACAGGTTTCTCTCTCAAACGTTTTCATGCCTTTCAAGTATTGTGCTTTGGGGAATTGCTGGGTTCATTAGGAACAACATCCCTCCCAATGCCTGAATGGGAATGACCTCCTGGACCATACAGTCACGGGGTGATTTCACACTCCCCTTCCCGTCTGCTGGACAGGAAAGGAGTGTGATCAACCAATGCTGATTAATGCTCGAACTTGGATCACTGGTCAACGTTACCCGTCCCCTCCACACGATCCAATACTTACCTTGATTCCATTGCGGGGCCAGTTCTCTTCAGGGCGCCGCCATTTTGGTTGCAGCACCCTCTGGGAATGAGCGTGCATCAGTGCCGTAATGGCGCTGATGCTCTGCGCACACGCAGTCATGCCCATGGTCATCCACGGTGCCAGCACGCTTGCGTAGCACCTCAGACAACCCCGGAGCACCGGAAGAGGTGCGAATGGCCGCTGCCTGGACATGACAGGTAAGCTTTCGGTTAAGGTTGGTAAAGGTGCGGAGCACGATTTCATGCTCCACACTTAGCACATGATTAGGGAACCTCTGGGCAGGCAGGGGGCTCCCAGAGGCTGTAACAGCCTCCAAAAGGTGTGGGTGCTCTTCCCCAAAAGTTCCCTAATCATGTCTACTACAGCTCACCTGCCAGTAGTCAGTGCATGTACCACTAATACTACAAATCCCAGAATGCTCTGCTTGTGTGTTAGCACACCAATCAGGTCCTGCGAGTGCCCCTTCCTCTGTTGACATTCATTAGCGACCTCGTGCTACCAGTTACATTGGGCCACCCCTCCCAAAAATGGCCAAATGAAAGGGAATGCCACAGATGTGCCTTTTATCTGACATTTGCTTTCTCATGTGTTTATAGTATTAAGCTTTGCTTGTTTCAGATTCAATGATTCATGAGTTTGCTTCCATATTAAAAGGTTCATCGTTATATCTGATGAGAAGGAAAAACTTCCTCAACTGTAGACGTTTTTTCAATAAATATTAAGCTTTGTCCATGTTGTTAATTTTGGCCCACTGAGTATTTGAGTTTGACACCCCCGGCTTACCTTGACCTCAAATGCATCACCAGCTTCCATGGGCAACTGGTGGGCCAATCACCCAGCTTCCATGGGCAACTGGTGGGCCACTGTGTGAGACAGGATGCTGGACCAGACGGGCAGCGGCCTGATCCAGCAGAGCTCCTCTTAGGTTCTCTTATCACATCTTAGGTCTTAATAAATTCAACATATACAGCTGACCTTTCTCATACCTTTCACAGGGAAAATTCAGGCCAACTTACCACTCCTCCTCCAGCAGAATGAACCAGCACAGACATGCCTTCCCGCAGATTGGCGACCTCAAAGAGCATGACGTAGGCAGTTACAAAGTTCATGGGAAACGCAGCCGCTTCAGCGTAGCTCATGTCCTCCGGGATTTTGTACACAAACTCAAGGGGGGTGCAAACAACTTCTGCCCAGGCATTGTAGTTGGCAAAGGCCATAACTCGGTCCCCAATCTAAAGAAGTTGGAAAATATTAATTCGGATTTTGAGTTTGCGGATCTTAATCTCAGAATTGCTTACAAAGACTGAGCTGCATCCTGACAGGTGCATTTGCCATTCAGGGCTGCCATGGATGGGTGAATTAGTTGTAACACTACAGACAATTTTCACCTCCCTGCTGACAGAACAGTTCCTAGTAAGAGGTAGTTAACTTGTTTAACTAACAGAATGAGCAAATTTACACACAATCCCATGGCTTTGCCCCATGCACCTGAGGCCAATTTGCACCACAGCCTGTAGTAACTTCTGGGGAAGGGCATCTGCCCTTGGAGGAGGCTGCTTCAGCCTCCAAGCACTTCCTCCCTTCCCAAAAGTTTCCCTAATCATGCACTACCTGTGGAGCACAAAATTGTGCTCCACATCCTCCCAAACCTACCCCAATCCCTTACCTGTTGCACCCAGTTGGGAGCATTCGCACCTCAGCTGGATGAGGAGGTCAATGGGGCTGCTGCGCAAATGCGCTAGCAATCCTGCTGCGACTGTGACTGTGCAGAGTGCCATTGTCATCATGGTGACAGCGCTGACGCATGCACAGTTACCCAGGGTGCCATAGCCACAATGGTGGCACCCTGAAGAGGACTGGCCCAGCTATAGAATCAAGGTAAGTATTTGATTGGGGGGGGGGAGACAGCTAACGTTGATTAGCGCTCCAAGTGCGAGGGCCAGTCAACGTTAGTTTGTTGCATTCCTTTCCCGTCCTGCAGACAAGGAGGGCAGTGCAAAATCGCCCCAGATCCTGTTATGTGAAGTTCTAGTGAGGCATATGGTCCTGACATCCCTGTTTCTAGCAGGGAGATTAATGTCAGGCAAGTTCTTCCTGTGATCTGTGAGATGGAGGAAGGAAGGGGGTCAAAGTGTGGAAAAGTGCTATGATGACGAGTCGTTTTTGTATAAACATAATCCTGTTGTACCTTTAGCTCCCACCAGCTCTGACCATTATCCCATCTACCTAAGAGATAATGGAGGACATCAACTCAGAGAAGGTTAGTCCACTTTAAGCAGCAGCAGATCTTGCTCTCCTCTGTAGTGTCCTCTGAACCATTCATTGAATACTTGGACTGACCTTTGAAGTTCTTTGAGAAGCTCAAAGTTCAATTGGGACAAATTCTAATGTTCTTGGGGCTCAGTTTGAATTGCACTGAGTTGCACACATCTTTAGTTTACACTCAAGAGGTGGCCGGACGGGCGCTTGCCCGTCCTCCACCACACATCACGCGACACTTGACCATACCTCGTAGCCTTTCACGTTTTCACCCAGAGCTTCCACAATTCCAGAGCATTCAAATCCAGGGACGAGTGGAGTTTTGGGTGGGTTGTCTATGTTCCCCTGCCGAACCATCAGGTCAATAAAATTTAGCCCACTGTAAATAAGAGAAAGAAGAGATAAAGGTATCAGGCTCTACTTCACAATGCAGGTAATAAAGTCCACGCTGTAGCTACTAGGGTGTGAGATGGGTTTTTGGTCAAGGCCACAGCAAGCAAAAGAAGCCCCTCCTGCTTTCCTCTCACCCTTCATCTCTTCCCTACCCTTCCCGTAGCTCATTTTGCCCTTCCACGGCTCCCTCCAGCCTTTCATGCCTTCTCCTTGGCACGTGAGGCCGGTGGTGGCCAAGATCCGCCAACCTTTCCTCCATCACTGACTGAGACATCAAGGACAGCCCTACAGGGAACTGGAGTGGGGAGAAAGGGTGTATGATAAGGAAACCATTGAAGCTGTAGCCTTGAAGGACACCATGCCTGGAGTGATAGACTCACGCCTGGCAGCCACTTCCTCCAGTAGCGGCCATCTTGGGTGAGCACCACCGGAAGTCCACATGCCCCCTGCAAACTTTTCCAGAAAGTTAAGTTTTGAACAGGCCCCAGAAAACATGGAGTTCTTGGAACTTATTCACACACACGTCAGAATAGGTGTGGAAGCCTAATAATGCAATGTTGGAGCTTTCTTGCTTTGTTTTCTGGTGGCAGAGCCAGAGCAGTTCCACTGAATGGAGGATTCTTTTGTTTCTAAAAATGCAAGAAAAACCAGCAAAATGTCACGTTTCCTTGTCTTTGTGTCTCCCATAAACATCAAAAAAGAAAACTGTTTAAAGGCAAGATATGTGTTTACACGTTATCACTTTGTAGAGATGCCAGAGAAAATAAGCAGCTACTTTGTCTTTGAAGTTTCTTAACAAGGCTCCCATAAGATCTCAGAAAACGTATCCTAAAACATGACACGAAGCTCAAGAAATAACCAAAATAATGTATTCATACTCGCGATCATGTCCGATGCACAGATAGATCCTGTGCTCGCTTTTCACGTTGCTTTTAAACCACCCTCAGACTTCCAAAAGTGAAAAGTCATATATAAAAACACAAGTGAATGAATGAATGGATGAAGCTGAACATTTGTGCTAAAGGTTGCTTAAAAGCTACAGTGTGGAGTAAAACAGAACCATCTGTATGAAGGATCCTGAAAGCCGCCTGAGCAGAAGAAAAGCATCTGAAATAAATGGACAGCAGATAATGCAGCCTCAGATCCATCTGTAGCTAAATGGTTTTAATTACTGTGTTTATTATAACTGAAGCACTACCTCCTCTAAGTCACTTAGGTCAGTGGCTGCAATTTGCTCCTGCTGCCTGTTTTATCCTTACAGTAACTACAATGCTGAAGTACCTTCAGGGCTCTCAGTCCTCCTGGGCTGGAGGCAGGGAACATGGGGCCTTCTAACTGTTGGGCTACAATTCTCATTGTACCTGAAATGAGGGGATTTCTCACTTCCCTTCCCATCTCATGGGCAGGAAAGTTGTGTGAGAGGCTAAGGTTGAGATCGGTCCAAGTCCGATGGACTCCTGGGCTGCTTCCGCACTTGGCCTTATTCTGGAATATATCTCAGGATCAGGGTCTCTTATCTGCATGTTATTGCAGACTACAGCAGGTCCTAGTGAGACTTGCCATAGCCTGTATTAGTATGTGGACAAGAGACCCCTATCCTGAGATATATCCCAGAATAAGGCCAAGTGCGGAAGCAGCCCTGGACACCATCTTGAGTGCGGTGCCCTGTGCAACTGCGCATGTGCCAACGCTAGCATGGATGCTACAGTGATGCTGACACTTTGCACAGTCAGAGTCACGTCAGAGGGTCATCTGAAGAAGAAGACTTGGCTTTTCTAGCCTGCTTTTCTCACCCATTTAAGGAGACTCAAAGCGGCTGGCAAACAACAGACACCCTGTTAGGAGGTGGAGCTGTGAGAGCTCAGAAGAGAGCTGTGACTAGCCCAAGGTCACCCAGATGGGTTCATGGAGGAAGAAGAAGAGTTGGCTTTTCTACCCTTCTTTTCTCAGCCATTTAAGGGGACTCAAAGCGGCTGACAAACTGGCTGGAAGCTAAAGGTAAGGCTTAGGTAGTTTAGGGTTAGCCCTTCCACAGTTAGTATGCAATGAGGCAACCTCTGGGCAGGCAGGTGGCATTTCTAGTCTGTAAACTCCTTCTGAAAGTGCAGATGCACCTGCCCAGATGTTGCCTAATTGCACTGGTGTTGGAGTTCTACAACATTTGGAGGGACATAGGAGCCCTCTGCTTGCTCTAAAAATTGTCTCAAAAAGTATATCTATCTCCAGTTTCTTTCTTTCTTTCTTTCTTTCTTTCTTTCTTTCTTTCTTTCTTTCTTTCTTTCTTTCTTTCTTTCTTTCTTGTGGTCTACGTGTAATACCACTGACTGCTTCGATGCAAATTGGTCTCATGGGAACATCAGAGCGTTGGATGCCTGAGTGGAAGCTAACATGGCATTAGAGACAGAAAGGGCCTGACCCAGAAAAGAAACTGGAATGAGAAAGGCAACATTCATACGGAGATCTAGGTCACTGCAGACATCAATGGAAGAGTGCGTAATTTAATTATTGCTCCTGATTGCAAACTGAGCACCGATAAGTTGGCTCTCCAGATTACCCTCCAGTTCTGTATCTCTCAGATGTACGAGAACGTGGTTGTTGTCATTTAAAAAATTGTTTCTTCCCTGCTTTCTGTATATAACTATATTTAAAACATCACATAACCTGTAATGAAGTCTAAGACCAAAGATGATGCATGCTCATTGGTGGTGCCGGAAATTGTTCAGAGAGAAGTTTGAAATGCGGAGAAAGTTAGCCAGCTAAAAGCTGTTTTCTGTTCCGCATCTGGAGGCAGGTCAAGTGTCACTGGGGACCAGGACTTAAATTAGTTTAAGACAGAGACCAGGCTCTAGCTTAAACTAATTTTTTCACCAATAGCAATGGTGGGCCACTGTGTGGGACAGGATGTTGGACTAGATGGGCCGTGGCCTGATCCAGCAGGGCTCCTCTTAGGTTCTTATGTACTTCCCGTACATTATTTCTTCTTCCTCCTCTTCTTCTTCTTCATTATTATTATTGTTTTTGTTGTTGTTATGTTAGCCGTGTTTTGATTGTCATTTTAAATCCGTTTACAAACCATTTGTGGACTTTATTGTTGGTTGGCTGTTTTTTCTTTTTTCTTTCCAAAGCTAAGAAACACTACAGAAATATCTGAAGGAATTTACAAAATGCCCCACTGCAGGCTGCGGAAGACGTATTGTTTTGCTCTCCAGCCAGGGTGGACTGATTAAGCCGCCTGCCAAAGAAAGCAAATCTTGGATAACATCAGCCGACTTTCTCATCAATTTCTCCTAAACTCCTCGCCCATTTCCTCCTATTAGGGATCTTGGCTATGCAATCTGCAGGCTACTCCTACACCCCCAACTTTCCATAGAAGTTCTAGAAAAACTACCTTAGTTTAAATAGCTGAAGAGTCCTGTGGAAAAGAGGAGTCTGGTTAAAATGGTCTAATGGGGGTAGGCTGGCTTGGAAAATGAATTGAATAAAAATAATGTGAGTAACATGACCTGAAGGTGACCGACATCTTAAAGGTGTGGCCAGGGCCTAAGGTGCCAGGCGTCTCCACCTCAACTGATCTCCAGAACTTTATTCATGCCATGCACTTTCCGTTCTGCTGCCTGTTCTTCAGAGTCATTTAAAAACTGCTGGGACTGCACCTCTTGAGGAGGGACTCCTGTAAATAGTGGAACCCCTTCCAGTAACGTTTCAAAAGCAGGCCCCTTTCTGCAAAGTAAGGCGCACGGTCAGCTTTGCCCTGAGATGACTTAGAAGTTGTGATGAAGGATGAAACTGCTGCTCTTACATTCTACAATCAGATAAGTTTCCTCTTTGGAAAGCTAAGAGAATAGAGCAGATTTTTAAGAAGATATCAAGAGCCCTGGATACTGCATTAGCAAAACAAACTCACTCACCTCCATTTTGCATCACTTTCCAATGTCAGCCGCTTCTAAAATAACAACTATAGCGCTCACCTTGACATTTTCTTCTTACAAAATGCCAGGGCATTTAGGTAAAGAGAGTAGAGCATAGCTCTTTGATGGCAAAACCTTCCTCTCCTGACATATGTCTGGAGCTCTTGTCTTCTGGTAATTTCCAGAAGAAATCGATGTGCAAAGAACGTGAAGAGAAACATATCCAAACTTATTAACATAAATGCAGCACAGTAACTCAGAGACAAGAGAGGTTTTCATATCTCCTATTATCAAAATGGCTGCTCCTCTTGTCAGCATATTGGGTGCTAAACCAGAAGAGGCAACCAGAATCCCCACTGTGGAAAACTGCTGGAGAATGATGCGGCACAGAAGGCAACTTTTGCAACCCTTTCAAAACCATTTATGACTCAAAAATTAAATAAACAATTGCTCTTCTCAAAACTACTAATAAATACTTTGCACTGGAAGTCACAGATCCTTATTCTGTATCAAGAGTCCGTGCTAGTACACGGTACTACCAGAGATTTGGGGCCTATTCGCACTACATCCCATAATGCATGATTAGGGAACTTCTGGGGAAGAGCATCCACACCTTGAGGAGGCTGTTACAGCCTCCAGGCACCCCCTGCCTTCCCAGAAGTTCCCTAATCATGCAGTCACGGATGGCACCGCAACCAAAATGGTGGCACCCTGGAGAGGACCAGCCCTGGGATCAGTCACAGATGAGTGACCGATCATGCGGAGTGTGGGGTGTAGTTAACTAGCACTCACAAGTACAAGTGCTAGCTAACATTGGGTGATTACACTCCTTTCCCATCCAGCAGATGGGAAGGAAAGTATGAAATCATCCTTGATCATGGTACTGAAGCTGCCTTGATTTCCCTTGTTGGTGACTTCTGCCAGAAGAGGGATAGGGACAATGTCAGCATGGAACATCGGAAGTGCCACGCTCACTGACTTCCAAAAATGATACCGGAGAGTTATCATGGGGGATCTCTGCTTGTCTCTCTATGTCATAACTCTGAGCCTAAACTAGGAAATGTGTTAAGGTTCTTGTAGGAAGTCCTTGACCGTGAACTAGTTGGTACAGAACATGGCTGTACAGGCCATGCAGCCATATAAAGGTAATAGATGGCAGAAAAAGAAGAAGATGCTTTTCTATTCCACTTTTCTCACCCATTTAAGGGGACTCAAAGCGGCTGACAAAGCTTTCTAGTCTTCTCCCCACAGCAGACACCCTGTAGGTGGGGCTGTGAGAGCTCAGAAGAGAGCTGTGACTAACCCTAACCAAGGTCACCCAGCTGGCTTTGTGGAGGAGGGCAGAATCAAATCCATTATTCCCAGATAAGAGTCCAGCTCCCTAACCATTAGACCAAACTGGTTCACTAGACCAAGAAGACCAAACAGGCATCCAATGGTAATTATAGGTTCCAAAGAATGTTCTTCCTGAGAACAAGAACTATCAAGATGATTCCCAAGCTGTGACCTCCTCTTTCCCCATGAATGTGCACTTCACCAAAGCACCCCTCCCACCTCTTCCAGGACACGGTTCAGCACTCCCTGTCTACCATTGTAGATCCACTAATTGCACACATCAAGGCAACACGTGCATAGCCCCATGGGATTGTGCGAGATGTCTTCCCAGAATCCACATGTCAATGTCCACCATGGGTCACTGAGGGAACAAATGGGCCCAATGTAGTAGGACATTTCTTGCATTCCTTGGCACATCCATTTCAGCCAAGGGCTCTTTAGCACATACCCATCTGGAGCACATGAGAGACACTCACACATAGTGCAACTGCACCACGCAGAGGCATTTCTGAAAGGGGATTGGGTCCATGCGTGCTGGAGAATCTTCCATATCATATAGGCATGGAGCGGTTATTTTTGTCCTTACGTTCTCCAAAAGTATTAGAACTCCCCCTCCCAGGCCTTTACATCAGAAATCACTCAGTGGAGTATACATTAAGTAGGCTACAGACATTCCATGACTTTTGTTGAAGTTCTACTAAACAAATAAATTTAGCAGCTTGAACGTTCCTGTATTTCCAGCTGACTACAGGGAAACAAGGCATTTCCACCATGCTGTTTTGTCTTCCTCAGGAGCCCAAGCAGGATGAACTATCTCAAGAACATAAAAGGATTCCTGCTGGATCAGGCCACAGCCCATCTAGTCCAGTATCCTGTCTCACACGGTGACCCAATGATTGCTTATGGGCCTCTCAGGCAGGAGACAAGGGCAAAAACCTCATCTGCTCTCAGTTCCTTCCAAAAGGCCTTGAGAGGCATCCTGGGTGTCTCTCCAACCTGGTGGTGGTTCCTAGGCATCCATTCTAGTAACCATTGATATGCCTGTATCCATTAATTAAGAGAAGTCCTACTGGATCAGGCCACAGCCTGCCTGATCCAGCATCCTGACCCACACAGTGGTCCACCAGTTGCTTCTGGGTATCCCAAGTGGAAGACAAAGGACAAACCTTCACCTGCTTTTGAATCCCTGCAAAAGGCCTTGAGAGGCATCCTGCTATTCCTCCATTGTGGAGGAAGTACCTAGGCATCCATTCTAGTAGCCACTGATACCCTTGTCCTCCATGAATGTATCTAATCCATTCTTAAAAGTCATCCAGGCTGGTTGCTGCCACCACCTCTTCTGGTATTAAATTCCATAGACCAATGACCCTCTGGATGAAGAAATACTTCCCATTCTCTGATCTGACTCTTCTGCCCATCAGCTCCATAGAATGACCCCTGGTCCTAGTGTTGTGCACTACAGAAAATAATTTTCTTCTATCCACCTTTTCTACACTGGGCATGATTTTATATACTTCAATCTTTCTTTCTCATTGCTAACCTATACTGATAAAAAAACCTCGTGCTTTACTAAAAGGTGCCAAGACATGTAACAAAATGTACTATTGTTGCCTTTAAATGCATTTGTTAATAAGTTCTTAGCTGGATTATAACCCCCCGCCCAGCCAAAAAACCCCACACTAATTTGCAGGGTTAGAATATCTTAAAAGTTGGCAATGCACTACAGAACAAAATTTCAGAGCTGACTTGTACTCGCCTTTCATGTTAAAATTTCAGAAAGATATATAATGGCGTGCAAAATGATCCCATGGCTGCAACATTATCTGGAGTTTGAAATCTCACATGTACTTATCAGAGCACTGGAGGAGGAGGAGGAGGAGGAGGAAGAGCTGGCTTTTCTAACCTGCTTTTCTTGCCCATTTAAGGGGACTCAAAGTGGCTGACAAACCTTCTGTTCTTCTCCCCACCAGAGGCACCCTGTGAGGCAGGTGAGGCTGTGAGAGCTCAGAAAGAGAACTGTGACTCGCCCAAGGTCACCCAGCTGGCTTTCTGCAGGAGGGCGGAATCAAACCCTGTGCAGCACTCTAACCACGAGTCCAAACTGGCTCATGCTGGTGGGCAACTGAAACGCACTGATAAGTGACTTCCTTCAAACCACCTTGCCTCGTATTAGTGGTGGCAGTCATACCCCTGCTCCTTGAGGTCCCAATCAGGCAGAAGACTAACCCGGAACAGCGCTTCAAACATCGGAGGCGCTTCCAACGGGAAAAAAGCCAATGAAAGGGTTCTGCTAAAGGACTCAGATGCTTTGAGAAGAAGGTGAAGATGAAAACCAACCAACCAACCAACCCCAAAGCGGTAGGAAAGGAGATTCAATCAGGGCTCAGGTGATATTGAGCCACAGCTATGAACAACAACCAATCCTTCATGGGGATAGGTCATGCGAAGCCTCCAGAAACCAAACCACGCAAGAAGAAACCGCGCAGTTCCCCTCTGGGAATCAGCCACCGAGTTTGCCGCCAGACTGCCAAGTCACAAGCAATGAGAGCAGCAGGAGGAGGATCGGATGGAGGAGGAGGACAGAAGGTGAGATGGCCCTGTGCTGCTTCCGTGGCACTGGGGAAAGTGATGCTCCAGCACTCCCAAAGGGGAGCAGCATCACCTAGATGCACACAGGCCCAGCGAATGTGTCCCCATCCAGCAACCAGCACCCTGCCTGCCTGCCTGACTGCCTGCCTGCCTGCCTGCCTGCCCCAAGCACTGGCCGGGAGAGCCAGGTAGGCTGGAGGCGCAGGGAAGGGGCAAGCCCCATGTCCAGGCAAGCTTTTGGAGGGTGGAAAGGTGGGATAACTGCCCTGGGGGCTCAAAGGGGCCCTAAGGATGGGAAAGGCAGGCTGCTGCTGCCGCTGTTGCTGCTACTGTTGCCCTTCCTTGGCCGGCCGGCCCACACAGGATTGCGGCCAGGGAGGGACTCCCAATCAGGACCAGTTTGCGCACCCTTCCACGGAGTTCCTTCCCTCCCTGCGCATCCTCTTTCGGGTGCCTCGGAGGATCGCAGCCTGGCTGGCTGGCTGACCGGCGGGGCAATCCCTTGGCTGGACTGATTCCTGGGGACCCGGAGTGGCTTAGGATCGAGCTGGGCGGCTGGCAAAGGGGAGAAACAGCAGGATGGGTGGGTGGATGGATGAGCGCAAGGATCCCTCTTGCCGTCTCCAGGAGCAAGAGGGGTCCCCCTCCCCGGCTGCTCGACTACAGCGGTTCCCCACTCTTCCTCTGATCCGGGAGGGCGAGATGGAGGGGGAAGGGGAAGGGGGGAGAAGGCGCAGCGCGCGCGGGGAGGGAGGGAGGGAGGGACGGGCGCGCGATCCTGACCAGGCTTTGATGCGGATCTTGATCTCTCCCTCCTGCGGCTCCGGCATCACTTTCCTGGCCACGCGGAGCTTGTTGAGGCCCCCGAAGGCGGCGAGCACCACGGCGCGCATCTCCTTCGCATCCGCAGCCCTCGGGCCGCCGCCGCCGCCGCCGCCGCCGCTCTCGGCCGCCTCCTGCTCGATCATCTGCTCCGTCTCCTCGGCTTTCTCCGCTCCCTCCTTGGCCATGGCGAGGCGGCGGCGGCGGCGGCGGCGGCGGCCCAAGGGCGGGCGGGCGGGCGGGCGGGCAGCGGGACGCAGCAGCAGCGGCAGCGGCAGCAGCGGGGAAGCGGCGAGGACGGACGGACGGCGGGACGGTGGGACGGCGCCTTCCCCTCCTGTTGAATGCGCGCGGCCGCGAGTGAGGCGGCGGCGGCGGCGCGCGGGCGACGGAGGCTCGCGTGAGCGCGCCTCCCCCCTCCCCGGGGATCTCTGTCTCTGTGCGCGCCCGCGCGCGCCTCTGCGTGTCCGCCGCCCGGGTGCGCCAAAGGGATGCTGAGGCTGATGCTGAGATGCGCTGTGCAATGGCTGCGGGCGCCCGGGCCGGACGGCGCTTCGGCTCCTGCTGCGCCAGACCGACCTTAAGCAATGGAGGGGGCAGGCGGGCGGGCGGGCAGGCGGGCGGGCAGGCGGGGGCGCCACCGAAGAACGCAGGGGGAGCCCTGCTGGGTCAGGCCACGGCTCATCTGGTCCAGCATCCCGTCTCATGCAGTGGCCACCAATCGCCCATGGGCATCTCTTGCAGGGACAAGGGCAAACCTCCTCCTGTTCTCGAATCCCAGCAAGTGGCCTTAGAGGCCTCCTGCTTCTCCCCCCAGCCTGAAAGACCTACGGAGGCATCCATTCTAGTAGCCACTGATACTTCCGTCATCCATGAATTTGTGCAGCCCTTCCTTAAAGCCATCTGGGCTCGTTGCTGTCACCACCTCTTCTGGCAGCAAATTCCATAACCCGATGACCCTCAAACACTTCCCCTTGTCTGACCCGACTCTCCTGCCCATCCGTTTCATAGATGCCCCTGCTTCTGGTGTTGTGTGATTTTGTTGTGTAGTGTTGTTCTCACTTCTGAGCTCTCACAGGCCCACCCACCTGACAGGGTGTTCTGTTGTGGGGAGAGGAAGAGAAAGCTTTGTCAGCCCCTTTGAGTCCCCTTAAATGAGTAAGAAAAGCAAAGTAGAAAAGCCAACTCTTCTTCTTCCTCATTCATGAAGCCAGCTAAGTGACCTTGGGCTAGTCACAGCTCTCTTCTGACCTCTTACAGCCCTACCCACCTCACAGGGTGTTCTCTTGTGGGCAGAGGAATAGAAAGCTTTCTCAGCTGCTTTGAGTTCCCTCAAATGGGTGAGAAAAGCCAACTCTTCTTCCTCCTCCTCCATGAAGCCAGCTGGATGACCTTGGGCCAGTCACAGCTCTCTTCTGAGCTCTCACAGCCCCACCCTACCTCAGAAAGCGTTCTGTTGTGGGGAGAAGAACAGGAGGTTTGTCAGCCACTTCGAGTCCCATTAAGGGGGAGAAAACCAACTCTACTTCTTCATCTTCATACGCACCGCTGCAAGCTAAATCATGGAACAGGAAGAGTGGAACAAAGATTTTTTCAGAATCATAGGAACTTATCTCCTAATTAAGTAGAACCCCATTTGCAAGGTAGGAAAGGTATGATCTGAAAGGACATGGGACGTTCGTCTTGCCTCCATGATTCAAGTGTGGGTCTGAATAGTGTCCCTGGATAGGAGAACTTAGGAAATCATGTCATCCGGCCAGAGATGTGCACAAATATTCATAACATATTGACATTCGTACGAAGCTTTGGAACATTCATGAACCAGGGAGGTGAGAAAGCAGCTGCACCAGTCACATCTGCAATGGATTCAGAGTGAATTCGACATGGATTGAGAGCAGATTCAAAGTGGATTCAGGGCGGGTTTGATGCATTCTGAATGGATATGTTACGAGATACATGTCAACTCATTCATAAATGAGTCAGAATAGTGGGGTAGAAAGCCAACTCTCCTCCTCCTCCTCCTCCTCCTTCGGTGCCTCTGAGACTGTACTTCAGCCCACTTTCAGAGTGAGAGAATCCATCAGCAAAGTGCAAAGCTGATTGAGGTGTCCCTTTGTTTTGTCTGAACGCCGCCCCAAAGTTTGCTGCTTCCGTACCTTCTCCTTCCACCATGGTGCTTCTTTCTCTGTGATGGATGAGTCACACCGGTGAATCAACTGCCTTAGAGATCACGGAGTGAATAAGCTCACGTCACAGCCTGGTGGAGCTAATAAAGCTTAGAATCACCAGAGCAGCTGAGGTCTCTGAGCCCACCAGCGTCACGCAGGAGTCAAGAACTGAGCGTCAGCAATAGATGCTCAGCCAGCCGTGGCTTGATTACTGTATGTGATCGAAGGTAACAAAAAGCAAGCAAAGACTTAAAACACAAGGACAAGCAATGTGAGTGGATGGTTCTTCGCAACGTTTTCGCAGATCTGAGAGGGGAGAAGAAGTCCCAAACTGGACTGTTACACAGAGACCTTGCTTTGAAATGATTCCATTCAAGGGATGGAAGAAATCAGAAGGAATCAGAAAAACTATCATAAGAACATAAGAACCCACCAATTGCCCAGGGGAACCACAAGCAGAAGACAAGGGCACACCTTCACCTGCTCTCAAATCCTAGCAAATGGCTCATAGAGGCATCCTACCTGTCTCCCCAGCCTGAAAGAAGTACCTTGTAGCTATTGATACATCTGCCATCCATAAATTTGTCTACCTTTCTTAAAGCCATCTAGGCTGGTTGCTGTCACCACCTCTTCTGGCAGCCAATTCCATAGACCGATGACCCTCTGGGTGAAGAAATCCTTCCCCTTGTCTGATGTGACTTTCCTACCCATCAGCTTTATAGTTGCCCCTTGGTTTTAGTGTTGTGCGGCAGAGAAAAGGAATTGCCTCTATCCACCTTTTCTATTCCCTGCATGATCTTATATCCTTTGATCAGGTCCCCTTTGAAATGCCAACTTTCCAGGCTGAAGAGGCCTAGGTGGGCATTTCTGCCATCATATATCACCTGCCCATCCTTTTCAATGGCTCTTGGTGCCATTTAAAATGAATTTCCTATCTGCGCTCGTGTGCCCCTGTAAGCCTTTATCCAGTAAGCCTATTTTTGTCAATAATTATCCTCCATTATTCATTGATGCTGTGAGCTGCAGATCACTCTAGTTACCGTCCTCCTCAGTACGGAAAGTGAATCTGCAAAAGAGAGGAAAGGCAGACTCTGCCAGGGATCTCAGAAAGCCCATTTGCAATCTTGGATACCGTAATTCGTTTGTTTTTCTTCTTCTCTCAGCTTCACCGGAGGCCCTTTCTCCTCCCGTCTGAAGACGCCGGCATGAATCACAGATGTGACGAAGCAGTTAGGTGTGGGGGGTCACTCGGGAAAGCGGCTGAGAAAAGCATGCAGATGCTCTGTGGGATCCTGGGACTCTGAGCTGGGACCTCTTTTCAACGGGGGAAGAGACACACAGTGTATTTACACTCTGCAATAGGGATGTCCAGGAATATTCGTAATATTCAATATTCATACAAATTTGAACGAATTTACGAATCAAGTGTTACAATATTTGTACCTTGACATTTGTATTTATATGAATATTTCAGAACTTTCGTGAACCAGGGAAGTGGGAGGTGGGAAAGCAGCTGCAACAGTCACATCTGTAACAGACCCAGAGTGCATTCGACATGGATTGAGAGCAGATTCAAAGTGGATTTGACGCTTTCACAACGGATATGTTATGGAATACGTATGGGATACATATGCGTTTGTATCAGATATTCGTATACATCCGTCGAAACATTTGTATCGAATAGAATCCTACCACCTTTGAAGGGGATCTATTTGAACAAATATGAATTTTCTTGCATTCAATTTGATACTTATTATTATTATTAGTTTATTTCTATAGTGCTGTCAGTGTACTCCGTGCTGTACAAATACAAGACAAAAAATACATTATAAGTATAAAAACCTGCCAAAGGTGTACAATCTAAACAACAATAATAATCTCAAGATAACAATTAAAAACACATAAAATAAAATAATTGGATAAAAAAAAACCATTTGTTTACATCCCTACTCTGCACACCCTACAGAGGGCGAATCTGCACCGTCTATAATGTGTCCATGTGAATAATCATGCTCCTGACTATGGAACATGAAGAGCTGGAACACTTTAGGCGCCTGCAATGAAATTGTACCTCAATTTGACGACTGGGCTGAAACACACAGCCCGCCTGTATTTTTCAGCAAGTAATGGAAGGGGGCTTGGTGTGTCTGCAACCTTCCCGGAAACAATAGGATATGTGGAATCTTCAGTTTGGTCTAGTGCTCAAAGCGTTGGACTCTTATCCAGTAGTCTCCCAGTTCGATTCCAACTTGAAGCCAGAACCTTGGGCTAGCCATAGCTCTCCTTCTGAGCTCTTATAGCCCCCCAACCTCACAGGGTGCCTGTTGTGGGGAGAAAAACAGAAGGTTTGTCAGACGCTTTGAGGCCCCTTAAGGGTGAGGTCAGAAGGTTTGTCAGCAGCAGCTTTGAGAAAGGGTGAGAAAAGCGGGGTATAAAAGTCAACTCTTCTTCCTGCATGAAGCCAGCTGGGTGACCCTGGGCTAGCCACAGCTCTCTTCTGAGCTTTCACAACCCCTCCTACCTCACAGGGAGTGTGTGGTGTGGAGAAGAACAAAAGGTTTGTCAGCCACCTCGAGTCCCCTAAAAGGGTGAGAAAAGTGGGGTAGAAAAACTAACTCTTCTTCTTCCTCTTCCTCCTCCTCCTCCTCCTCCATGAATCCAGCTGGGCGACCTTGAGCTCATCACAGCTCTCTTTCTGAACTACCACAGCCCACATGGCATCTTTTGGGGGAAGAAGAACAGAAGGTTTGCCAGCTGCTTTGAGACCCCTTAAGGATGAGAAAAGCAGCATATAAAAGCCAACACTCCTCCTCCTCCAGGGGACAGAGCTTGGTAGGACATGAACTTCGATCATCCAAGGCTTCCCTCTGCCGCCCAGCACAGCCCCACCTGAGCGGCACAATCGTGGTGCCTTCCCAACCCACCGCACAGGCCTAATCTGTGCATATAAATTACAACATGCATATATGCGCGTCATTGAACTGTGCTATGAATCTTTTAAAGCTTTTACAAGTGCTCTGCCAGGAAGCTGCAGAAATTATCCCTGACTGATGAAAGGGAAGGGAAGTCCATACTGAAGCAGGATTTCTGCCCTCCACTCCCCCGCCCCCGCCCCCCACCCCCACCCCCGCCCCCCTGCCCCCCCGCCCCCCCGCCCAGCAGAAGTCCCGGGGACGCTTTATTATTTTGCTGTTTCAGGTTCCTGTTCTTCTTAGTATTCTTTAGGTGCAGCAAGACATGAAGCTATTTGTTGTAATTTTAATAGTCACCAAAAATACTGCAGGCTTTTACGGGGAGTAAATTATTCAATCAGCCTCTGCATGTGTAAATTGAGTGTGCAGGAATTCTAAATTACCACTTGACATTTCGGATCAATGCCATCTCTGAAACTGACATTGGTATGACTTGTTTTAAAAGAGCCTTCTGGTAGAAATATATATTCCCATAAAGTTCAGGCCCATTAATTCAAAAGAGGCAAAATGCAATAGCCAAAGGATACAGTCGCTTGTGGTCACAAGGAAATGATGGCGTTGAGGATTCTGTTTCTTGATGGAACAATTGTACTCATAAGAAGCTGAGACCTTCAGAAGAGACAAAGAGCTGGCTTTTCTACCCCGCCTTTCTCACCCATTTTAGGGAACTCAAAGTGGCCGACAAAGCTTCTATTCTTCTCCCCACACCCGATGCCCTGTGAGGTAGGTGTGGCTGGAGAGCTCAGAAAGAGAGCTGTGACTAGCCCAAGGTCATCCCGCTGGCTTCATGGAGGAAGAAGAGTTCATAGAATCATAGAGTTAGAAGGGACCTCTAGGGTCATCCGGTCCAACCCCCTGCTCAATGCAGGATTTCCTAAACCATCCCAGAGAGAAGTTGGTCCAGCCTCTGCCTGAGGACCTCCAGTGAAGGAGAGCCCACCACCTCCTATGGCAACCTATTCCCCTCCTATTCCATGGGGACCTCCGCAGGTGCTTTCCCGGCCTTGGAGGCAGATTGCAGGCCAGAAGACTAGACGTCCCATTCTAAGAACACTTTCAAATCATGGACTGTTTCTCCTAAATGGATAGGAAACTAAGCACGCTTTGAATCCAGTTTGAACAACCTGCATTTTAAAGTAGAGACTATACCTTAGGTATCCACTAGAGGGAAACCTTCATCCTAGCAGAGCCCTGTTTGCCCGGTGCTATATAATTCTCATAAGGAGAGGGGGCAAGAGGGGGAATCGAATAATTGCACAACGCTGCACCAGGCACAAAAATGTAGTTGCAGCGTAATGCAGCATATTAAAACACTGTTTATCAGGACATCAAATGCCCTCATAGCATCCACACAGGCTATCTAGCACTCGATGGCAATGGGTGCAAAACAGGCCCACCGTGTGGATGGCATAGCACCCATCCGGAGGCTCCGTTTAGGCTCGGTTAGGCCCAGGCAGGAAGGTCCGCTGGTAGTGTGGTACGATTGGCCCGTGTAGCTGTCAATCAGGGGTCACCTTTGGTTACATTGAGCATGACAGGAAGACACGGCTTCCTAGCTGCCTGCATACCTGCTACAAAGCTTGTGCTCAGCTTCGTAGACCTCTACGAAGGACATGGGGGCCTATGCAGCTTGTGTGTTGAGGGGCAGGGCCAGAGCCGGAGCCTCCCTGCTGCAAATAGTGGCCTCTAAGCCCACCCCTGGACCCCACTGCCCCGGTAGACGTGTGGCCACACGGCGGAAGACCGGATTGAAGATACCAGTAAAGGGGTCTACCGTTAATCCTGATTTAAGTGCCCACAGACCCCATTAAATCCTCAGTTTTTGCCTGTGCTCATGGGCCCAGCGTGTTCAGAACGGGGTCCTCAAGGGGTCTTGCATGCAGACGGTACATAACAGATGCATACCAATCGAGTACCGGTCAGGTTCCTAGTGGGTTCCTAATGGGGCCTTCATTGCTTGTGCAAAAACAGCCTTAGTCCATCCTAGTGAAAATTCATCTTGTCTTTCTCAAAGAGAAAATAACTGTCTTTCTTTGTAGCCCTTGCAAAGAACACGGTTCATTATAGTAGCTGGTCAAACCAAACAAATCTTTGTTGAATAAGTAAACCAAGATACCACAGGATGACCGACCGGTGAGCTGCTGGATCCGTGACACCCCCAAATGTCCCATGTAAAGAAGGACAGCTTATATAGAAGATGGGCCCTCTCTTATACCCTCAGGGCAGCGGGGAGTCCAGGACATGCCCTCACTTTGCCAGTGGACAGCTGAGCTCATTATCACTGCCACAATGTTTAATAAGGCTTATTTATTGAGCAATGGTTTCAATTCAATATGTGATCACAGCTGTTTTCTTTTAGCGATGTGGCAGCACAGGCAATTAAATCCATATTGCCTCTTGGCTATTTGTTTTAATGAAGCTGTTCTCTGTCCATTGTCATGAAAGAATTCTTTGTGAATTGCAAAGGAAGGAGCCACAGAAAGGCGCAAGTTCACCTACAATGTAGATGTCTATTTTTCAGATTGCCTGCAGAGGGCTAACATTCAGCTGTGAGACATATAAATAAACAAGGGAAGGCAAAGCATCAGAAAAACACAAAACCCTGGTTATATTTTAAAAAGTCCCAGCTTGGGTTACCTTCAGCAAAGGCAAAAGAATATGACCATAAAAGTAGAGCTGTAGTCTTTAATGCTAGGTGAATCACCAATAGTTTGGGTTGACTATCCTGGAATAAAATCATTTTAATTGAGAGCTTTTTTTTTTTTTTTGTCTTTATTGCAGGATTTTGGCCTTCTAAAAACAATTTATCTTGATTTTTCACTATTTTCCCTTGAAAACCCCTGTGAAGAATCTCAAGAAATGTACTAAGTATTTTTCTAAATTATGTGGCTATAGGCCTTTATAAAACTTTAGATGTTACTTTCACTTTCACTTATATGAATCCCATACGAATCCCATAGGAATTCCATACAAAGCTTCATATGAATGTATGGTCACATTCAATTCAAATGTCAATCTTTGAATGGCTCGACATTTGATTTGAATTTGGCCAAATTTGCACTAATTTCAAATGCTACGAATATTTCCTCTGGCATGGCCACCTAATGGTGCCATTTGCCCCTCAGCAGTGCTTGGTGAAGTGCTGGCAAGATTAGGCAGGGAGCCGCCGGCGCCCAAACTGTGGGTGCTTGTCCTACCCAGGAAGCAAAGGTGTGAAAAGGCTCTAAGGGCCTTTCTGCATATGCCTCTGGAAAACGGGTCTATAAGATCCGTTTTCCGACAAACAGTTTCCTCCGATAGTCTGTCCCAAAGAGGCACAGATTCCCGGAGGCTCCGCGCATCTGCACATGTGAGGGGTGGCGGCGGCGGCAGGGCCCGATTGGAGAGGGTGCTGGCCTCCACATGCTCTCCCTGTTTGACAGCTGGGCCCACCCACCGGCCTCCACCATTGGCTCCATTGGAGCCAGCATGGTGAGGCCGGCAGCCGGCTTTGCCGGGTTCCCCCTCACCCAAGAAGGGGCGATGGCGCCTTCTTGAGCAGGAGGGAAGCCGCAGCCCCACCCCTACCCCACCCGTGGCCACGCGCTCACCATCGGCATCTTACCTCTTCGCTGCTGGGCCCCTTCTGGCAGTTGGAGGCCTGGTGTCCATTGCACATGGGTGCACCGTGGCCTCCCATTGGTCAGCCGCCCTCACGAGGGTGGCTGCCGCTTTCCCATTGGGCGTGCATGGGATATGTATGTGTTCAGAGCGGATATTCCTATGAATTCCTATGAATATGTTTGTATCGAATAGAATCCTGCCACATTTGAAGGCGATCTATGGAAATTAATATGGATTTTCTAACATTTGATTTATTATGAACCAAATGCCAAAAAGAGAAGGTGGAAAGAAAGTCCTTAGGTTTGACTGCAGCCAAAGAGAGAGAGAGAGAATTTGCCAGCAACTCCAATGTCGGAGGGACCCATTCTGATTTATTTCCTAACAATGAGACATTCCGTATTTATTGGTACTCTCTGTTCCTTTCTGGGTGGTTTCTGTTTTACCACCTGCTCTCTTTTTTGACAACTCTAGCAGATAAAATAGGTAATTACACATTATACATTTCATGGGCTGTCATAAGAGGGATCTTAACAAAGGAGCTTCTCCCATGTACTGCATTCATTGGAGTTAGATTTTTGCCTGAAGCGAACTTTTTAACACTCCGTTTTACTTATAACGGAATGAAAGGGACTACAATATCCAATAATAAAACAATGAAAAGAATATAATCTCAAAAGGACCTGAACTTCCTTCCACTTTCTCTGAATCAGCATAACCCACGTTAGACCTTTGCTGGATTTAGCTGCTTTTGTTCATGCATTCTTAGTGAGTACCAGTTGGAGGGGGAAATGAAGTATTGTATCTATTTTTTGTTAAGGACTTAAGAGGAGCCCTGCTGGATCAGGCCACAGCCCATCGAGTCCATAAGAACCTAAGAGGAGCCCTGCTGGATCAGGCCACAGCCCACCTAGTCCATAAGAACCTAAGAGGAGCCCTGCTGGATCAGGCCACAGCCCATCTAGTCCATAAGAACCTAAGAGGAGCCCTGCTGGATCAGGCCACAGCCCATCTAGTCCATAAGAACCTAAGAGGAGCCTGGTGGATCAGGCCACAGCCCATCCAGTCCATAAGAACCTAAGAGGAGCCCTGCTGGATCAGGCCACAACCCATCCAGTCCATAAGAACCTAAGAGGAGCCCTGCTGGATCAGGCCACAGCCCATCTAGTCCAGCATCCTGTCCCACACAGTGATCAACCAATTGCCCATGAGCATCTCAAGCAGATACAAGGGCAAAACCTTCTCCTGCTCTCAAATCCCTGCAAATGGCCTTAGAGGCATCTTGCTTGAAAGATGTATGTGGACATCCTTCCTAGCAGCCATTGATACGTCTGTCATCCATAAATTTGTCTAAATTCTTAAAGCCATCCAGACTGATTGCTGTCACCACCTCTTCCAGCAGCAAGTTCCATAGACCAATGACCCTCTGGGTGACACATTCTGGTCTGGAACTGGAAATATCTGTTCCTTTCTGTACTGAAATTTGATTTTGCTGGGTTGGGATGGAAAAGAGCATCTCAAGTACAGGAGAAGGAGATTAAGGAATGACATTTTCATCTTCTGCTCATGGGACTTTTCCCCCCAGTTGACATTTTTAATCTGGCTACCTTTCTGCCATGAAAGTCAGGGTGAGGTTGGAGCATACAGAGGCTCAGATCTGGGTGCTTGTGGACGTCTAAGAGCCTTGAGACCGAAGATAGTGAGAATGGAAGGACTGGGGCTACCTCTCGGTGGCACAAGGCAAATTCAGAATTGCCCCCCCCCCCCCCATTTCCCTATGAGATGGCAGGGTACTTACTTGTGAGCGCTTGCTCCTGTGATAGGGCTCCTTTGGGGTATATTGTTGGTTTGAAGGGAGGGGAATATAGAACAGAAGGAAGGAAGGAAGGAAGGAAGAAGAGGGGAAGAGAGAAACGAAGAATGAAAATGAATGGAAGGAAGGAAGGAAGGAGGCAGAGCATAAAGTCAGATATGGAGCAACTATACAGTGTTCAGCTTCTTGTGAAATTTTCCCATGATTGCTCATGTTTCTGTACACAATGATGTTGGGATGTGGTAGGGGTGAAACAGATAAGAATCCCATGCCCAATTATTATTTCTGAGCCAGCATCATAGTACACATTGTACCAATTATGTATGTGGTAAACATATGTCTGTATGCGGACGGGGGGGGGGGGACTTTTGAGAAGTATAGAAATACATGCAAAGGGCTATAATTTAGGTGGAGCAGAAATGCTAGGGATCTCTCAGCGAAGAATTTGGCCAGATGTAAAAACCGGTTGTGACAATGATGGATATTTATTACCGCCTGTGATCAGTGTAAACACAAAATACATATGGAACATATAAAACAATAAACAGTAACAGTAAGGGATAATGGCCTCAGGGAAAAGGATGGAGGCGAAGAATGAAAGGAAACAGCTTTGGGATGGAGAAGATGGTGTGTGGCTTGTATAACAGTAGCAATAACAATAATGGGGTAGCAGGATGAGACACAGTGTTGGAGGATGGCAATGGTGACCGTGGGTAATATAGACTAGGGATATGCACAATTTTTTAAAAAAGTTTGATTTCTGTTTAATCAAATGCAATACATTTCATATTCGTTTGAATAGATTCCCTTCTAACGTCGTAGGACTCTAGTTGATACAAGTGTATTGATACAAATTTGTACGAATATCCATATGAACGCATCCGTATCCCGTATACATCCCATACATATCATGTAACGTGCAAATGGCCACCACCGGATGTGCCAGGTAAGTTTGTGGGGAAGGTCAGCATGCTTGAGGAACACGATTTCATGCTCCACAGGTGGCATGACATTAGGCAACCTCTGGGCAGTCAGGGGGCGCTTCTAGTCTGTAACCTCCTGACAGAGCAGGTGGACCTGCCCAGATGTTGCCTAAGTCCATTCTAAGGGCTGACCTGTGAATTCAGCCCAGGACTCTGGAAGTCCCAATTACTACAATTCAAGAAACAGGCATGAAGTGTAAGGCTGCGGGGACTCCTTGTGTGAGAAGTCTTCTTCTGTCCCACGTGGTGAGGTCTTCTTCTGCCGCACATGGCCTCTTATTACCTGGAAGTGGGCATCAAGAACAGTTTCAGACTAAACACAAGACACCCCACAAAGCCAGCCATCCTTAAGAACCCTGTTTTCATTGCTTGTTTCTGAAGGAAGAAATACCTGGATGCTAGCTGAAGCTTAGTACAGTTTTCCAAACAGCCAAAGACAAATATGACAGCAGAACCAGACGCCGATTAGATAACGCAATGTTAGAAGGCGATAATAAGAGACCCAAGTGTGAACTAGAAACATACTACATGTGCTCACCATGTGGGAATTCTGGCAAGAGCAATACGTTCTCACATAATCTTGGGAAAGTGTTCAAATACTGGGAGAACTACAGTATTCATGACTCCCCTCAAACAGCACAGAAGGGTGAAGAATTTGTCTCAGAACTTGGACATTCGTATATGAATAGGATGTTCAGACATTCAGATTTCCGAATTCAAACAAATTCAAATGTCAGAAGTTATTTGTACGAATAATTCCGACACTCGTGTCTGTATGGGTGCATGCGAACCTTCATACAAACCTTCATATTTGTACAAATGCTAATGTACGAATGTTAACATTTGATTCTAGTATGAATGCCCAAATTTGTCTGAATTCGTACGAATAATGAACGTTACAAATATTTGTTCACATCTCTATTGCCCTCAGCTTAGATGGTGGCCTTCTGTGTGGAGTCTGTAGATTTGGAAATAAATGATTAGGTGCCTAAGATATATATATATATATTTTAAAACATAATGAAGTCCCTGCCCTCTGAGTGAACCCAGATTTGCAAGATAAAAAGGAAACTTGAAAGAAGGGCTCGAATAAGCATTAAAACACAGCAAAAGCACTTGCTCTCAAAATGTTATATTTAGCATACGCTGGAATAGAGAATTCCACCCCAGGCTTCCTCCCATCCACCCACCCAGAGGCTGCCTCATGGCTCCTGAAATGATGATTTGTACAGTGCATGCTCCTAGGTGTGTGTGTGTGTCTGTCAATATCCTAAATACATAGGACTGTAGAATAGGGATGTTCACAAATATATTTGATTTGTATTAAATCAAATGCAAGAAAACTTGTATTCGTTCAAATAGATCCCCTTCGAATGTGGCAGGATTAGAATTTGGTTCAAACGTTCAATCCCATACCAAGCCCATATGAATCTTCATATGAATATATCAAAACATTTGATCTGAATACGAATGTCAGTCTTCGAATGTGCCAACTTTTGATTCGAATTCAAATGTCCGAATTTGGCCAAATTCATACAAATTTTGAATGTTATGAATATCCAGAAACGTCTCTGCTGTAGGATTAAAAACAAGAGACAATCAGCTTCCTAGGTGGTCTGGATTAGGAATCTACCTCCAAAGCAAGAAGGAAGTTTAATGGTGGGACATACAGATTTCCTGGAAATAATCACTGGGTGTGATGGAGATTGGAGATGTCACATGCTCAGGAACCAGTCCCAGGCTGAACAAAATATCTAAGAGGAGTGGATCGTTTCTTGACCTTGCTGAAACATGGTTGTGTTGAGGCCTCCACCTCCTCTTATATCCACTTCTGCTCCTGAAAATTCTTAGCCATTAGAGAGCCGGTGTCTTATGTGGGAAGAACAGAAGGTTTGTCAGCTGCTTTGAGTCCCCTAAAATGAATGAGAAAAGCGGGGTAGAAAAGCCAACTCTTCTTCTTCTTCTTCTTATGTTTTCATGAATTTTTTTAGGTGAGGGGTGAATATTAAAGGGCAGAAGAATAAGCAACAGAAACTAGCTACGGTTAAGTGAATGCACAGCTGTTAAGCTCTGCTCAAGCTGCCTCACTCCAGAGATAAAAGACTTACCCTTTATTTGATCTTTCTAACGTAATCTTAAAGCCCTGATATCTGTTCTACTCCATTATGCAAGTTATCATCACTATTACAGATTCCTTTTTATTTAAAGCATTCCTCTAATCCCCTTAGCTGTACACACACCTGGGGCAGAGTTTATTGTAATTAGTGTCTTTTCCCAGTCATGCCTGTGTGAAATGTTTACAGTCTTCAGTCTTCAAGAATTTCTCGTTTGGCAAGTTCATGCAGAGCACCCAAAAGAGGGAGTCATTTAGAACATTCACTTCAAAGGAGGAAAGGCTGATAACAGATTAATGCTCCGGCAGAAGCTACATGCAGGAGGCAGTGAAACAGCCTGGAGTGAACAGATGCAAACACCTTGGAAGAGATTCAGCAGTGGTGCATGGCCCATGGAACGGGATCTAATCGTGCACAGATGCTGGACTTCTGTGGGCCTCTTCATGCTTTCCTCAGTGAAATGTGCGAATGTGCACCAATATTTATAACATTAGTTATTCATACAAATTTGGACAAATCAACTTTTATGACATTAGTAAACTAACATTCATATGAATAGTTTGTCCATTCGGATGTGTATTGATACGTATGCATTTGTATAGGATATGTATCTGATACTTATGCATTGGTATAGAATATGTATCCGATATGTAGGTGCTCGAATATAGGATCCATATGGAGGATCTGTATGCATTTGTATCGAATATTCATTCAAATTCATGCAAATACATTCATGTCGAATAGAATCCTACCACACTTGAAGGGGATGTATTTGAAAAAATACGGATTTTCTAACATTCAATTCGCTATTAACCAAATGCCAAAACCCATTCATGAACATCCCTAGTGGAATGGTGTAACTGCCATTTCACTGAGGTTAAGATCAGGTCCAGGGAGGTCCATCTGCACTTCAAGTGCTGCCCCGTCCCCAACCAGACCGTCAGCGCTTGGGATGTGGACAAATATTCGTAACATTCAAAATTCGTATGAATCCGCCTAAATTCGGACATTTGAATTCAACTTGAACGTCTTGATACATTCGTATGAAGCTTTGTATGCGATTTATCTGGGATTCATATGCATTCATATGGGATTGGGCATTCATATTGAATATGAATCCCACTACATTTAAAGGGGATCTATTTGAACAAAGACACATTTTCTTTCATTCAATTCAATAGGAATTGAGTAGAAAATAAAACATTATTCGCATCCCCAGTCCGCAATGAGGTGCAGATGGCTCAGCCTTGGCAGGTGGTCATGGGCGCGTTCTGCTAAGATGTTGCAGTGGTGATTGGACCCTGGTTCTTGACTGCACAGCCAGAATTGCACTGTCCTGCCCACTCATCGGTTTGCACTTGGAAAAGGATGCAAATGCTGTGACCAGGAGCATTCACCAATTGTTCCTAGTCAAGATCTGATCAGACACAGGAAAAAAAGCATCTCTGAGGGTTCACAGAACAGTCTCACTCTCCTCATTCCCCTGAACGATCTGTGCTAGAAAAGGTGGATTAGAGAAGGCTTGGGGACACGAGGGCTGCACATAGTCCCTCTGTGGTACCTCTGAGGCACCCCATTCATTATGTCTGAATGCACCCTATGGTTTATGGGCAAATCAGCCTCTGTTCTGTGCTTGCATGCCAGCTATCTTTGTATTCCTCTACAAAGGTGAAATAGCGCAGCCGTGTGCAGCAATGATTCTATAATGCAAGGCCATCCTGTCCAAATGAAATCAATGGTTGAAGTGCGTAAAGTGTGATTGGAGCTTTCCAAAATCCTCAACTCAAAACAGAGAGCTGGACACCATAGTCAAATGGCCAGTAGATGTCCCCCTTGCTCCAGATAACCTCACTTCTAACTTTCATCTTCTTTGATGAATAGAGCCCAGGTTTAACAACATAAAAGGAGGAGTAGGAGGAGTGGGGAGAAATCCAAGAGACCCCAATACTAGTAGGTTGTTGAGGTGTTATTGAGGTGTTCTCTTTTTCCAGACAGTCCTTGCACTTGAGCTGCATTCACACCCAAGCTTTAATCCAGCTTCAGCCCACCTTCAGAGCAAGGGAACACATTAGCATAGTGACCGGTAATTTCCTTTCCACATGATCTATCCCAAAGGTGAATTTTCTGAGTTAACACTGAAAGAAAACTGCTTGTCACTTTGCTGATGTGTTCTCTCTCTGAAAGTGGACTGCAGCTGGATTAAAACTAAGGTGTGAACACAGCCACAGAGTCCCTATCAGCCTGAAGGCTAGGAGTGAAGGCTTCTAACCTCATGGTTTGGGGGTGAACCTCATGGTTTGGGCATGCTGCTGAATGAATGCCCCCAGTAATTCCGGATCATGGAGGTGTGCCACCTCCAAGCCTCTGTGATCTGAATCTGAACCTTAGACCAGTTGTAGACCTTAAATGTTGGGTCTACAACAGGTCGGGGTTAAGGGTCCCTGAATCCAGATCTTGCTTTGTTTTGTGCAAATGGAAAATGACTGACAAAGGGCAGAGCCTACTTGATCTGCATTAAGCAACAGATCAGGAAGCACAGGACCCGGATCAGAGGCCATTTGATCAGGATCTAGAGGTTAGTTCAGAAAAGGCCTTTGACTATTAAAGACTGACCCTTGCTTGCACTTAGGAGATCTTCCTCTTGATGCCTTTCAAGACTCTTTGCATGGATTCAAGGGCATATGAACATTCTGCCTTCATCTTCTGCTTGAGATGTCCAGGAGCAATTGGTGGGCAACTGTGTGGGACAGGATGCTGGACTAGATGGGCTCGGGCCTGATCCAGCAGGGCTTCTCTTATGTTCTCTTAGGAGGTTATGAATTCAAGGCCAAACCTGTTTTAGTTTCATTGAAATCCCTACCTGTCATCCAGCACTCCTCAACTGCTGCAAACATTTTTCTTTTAGAAAACAAACATGATTTTATTTGTAATTATGACTTCCACCCATATAACATGCATATCCAGTGTTCCATATCTTAATTTCTAGTAACAAGAAATCTTACATTAGCCTCAAACATTGTTGGAAGACTGACATCACTTGTTTATTTTTCACTGAGCTCATCCAGGATTTATCTCTTTCAGAAGCCCTTCTGAAATCTCTCTCTGCACATGATGCAAAGTAAGTCCAGAAAGTGATGCTATGGCTCCTACAGTACCTGATCCCAACATCATTGATTCTGTCTGGGACCATTTGAGGAGACAGAAGGATTTGACCAAACCCACATCCACAGAAGACCTTTGGTGACTGCTCCACGTTGTTTGGGACAACCTCCCTGCTGGGTTCCTTCAGAGACTGTGTGCAAGTAAACCTTGGAAAATCAATGCTGTTTTGAAGGCCAGGGGGGTGGTCAAACCAAATATTGATTGAATTTAGATTTCTCTTGGCCATCCACTTTGCATTTTGTAATGTTTTGGGGAAAAAGTTCATATCATTTTGAGGAGAATATTCCAAATACACATACCATAAACTCCAAAATATTCTTACTGCACGATTTTTCAGGTTTGAATATTGGAACAGAAGGACAAAAATGATGACATCTTTTAGTGACGGTAACCCAACAATGTATAGTGAGTAATTGGAAATATTCCTTGAATCTCACTAAAGCAAAATGGCGTATAACAGTATGGAAACTCATTATTAATGGATATCTGTCAGTAATATATTCGAGATTGGAGGGAGTTGATAACATTCGTCAATTTAGACTGATCAGGAACCCGTGCATTGAAGAACAGAACGGGAGATCTTTCCTAGATTTGGCTGAAAATATATTTTTACACAGACGGTTAATATATGAGCCAGTTTGGTCTAGTGGTTAAGGATCTGGACTCTTATCTGGGAATACCGGGTTCAATTCCACACTCCTCCATGAAGCCAGCTGGGTAACCTTGGGCTAGTCACAGCTCTCTACTGAGCTCTCACAGCCCCACTTACCTAAGGTTTGTCAGCCACTTTGAGTCCCCTTAAATGGGTGACAAAAGTGGGGTAGAATAGCCAACTCTTCTCCTTATAAGGATGGTATTTAAGGCCATAATAAAGATTTTTATTTTTTTAAGGGTACAGGTGACCCGGTAGAAAAGGACACTTGGATTAGGGTGCTTTTCCTTTTGTATATTCTCTATAGTTTGTGTTTTGCTTTGTGTATTTGGCTGTTGATTAATATTTGTTTACATACTTATAGAAAATAATAAAATATGTTTTAAAAACACTTCACAGGATTTTTCCACACCTGCCTAACACTTTTATTGATATATATATAAATCCCCTTTGCTGATACCTTGTAGTTCCAGTTTGGTTCTATAACCAAGGGCATGAACTCATAAACCAACGGAGCTCCACGGTGTCAGCTCCCCAGATGGACTCCTCTGTGGGCCCTGCAAAGTCTGCGCATGTCATCTGATCTGATTGTGACATTTGCACACTAAAATGTTTGAGGAACGTCGATGTACACAAACCTAAAAAGCTTTTTCTTTTCCTTTCTTTTCAAGGGAAAAACTCCAGATAAGTATAATGTGCCAAGGATGTTTGCAGTTCTACAGATCAAAGAGATAAGGTGCAGGAAGACAAACTGGGACTCGGTAGAGATAGGAGAGCTGTTGCCAATGGCATAAATAAGACCGCGTTCCATATCTTACTTGGCACGGCTCTCGTGTTGTCATATTAAGCTGCCATAAAAACTGTGATAAGGTCAATTATGGGAGCTTGAGGCAGCCAATGGGGGCTGGATGCTGCTTTTCCTGATGTGTATCAATATGGCTGGAATAAGTGAACTCTAATCTAAGTAAAGAGAAATGAATGGGAGTAAAGGGATATCTCTGGTTAATTTGACAATAGCATTTTCAGAAAAAGGGAAATATACGTATCAGCCTGCAAATTTTTCCGCAGGATATTATATATCTCGTAGTTCTAAACAAAGTGAGTAGTATCTGCTCCTGCCACTTAAATGATACAGTGCTGTGGCCAGTAATTTCCCCTAGCAAGTCACTTAATTCATGCTTTCGTATCCTGTTTCATTTCAAATTAACTCGCTTTCCCCTCAGTAAAGAGTTCCCTTTGGACAGCGGAAGCCATGCCTCAGTCTCTCTTCCACTAAGCTCCTACTCGGAAGAGAATCCAGAGGAAAGAAGTCATGGCGAATGTGGGCCTTACGGTCTCATTTACACTTTCCATTTTTCTGCCTCCTTAGGCCTGTTCGCACTACGGCCTGTAGCACATGATCAGGGAACTTCTGGGGAAGAGCATCCACACCTAGAGGAGGCTGTTACAGCCTCCAGGGACCCCCCTGCCTGCCCAGAAGTTTCCTAATCACGCAATGACATTGTGCTCCACACTTTTACCAACGTTAACCAATTCCATACCTGGCGCATCCATTGGCGAGCATCCACGCCTTTGGGGTCATCTGAGGTGCTGTGCAAGTGCGCTGGCACCTCAGACAACCTTAGATGTGACTGCACATGTGCAGAGTGTCAACATCGTCATAGCAACAGCACTGATGCACGCGCAGTCATGGAGGGCGCTGCAAACAAAATGGCGGTGCCCTGAAGAGGAATGGGATCGATTCAATATGGATAGAATACAAAAGAAACATCTGTGAACATCTTTAGAGATGAGTGCACAAAGGGACATGGTGTCACGGAAGCAAAAAGAAAAAAAAACCCTGAATTTAGGCGAACCTCAGGAGGCGGTGGAGGACAGAAGGGCCTGATGTGCCGTGACCATGGGGTCATGCAAAAGTCGCACATGACTCAATGACTGAAGAACAACCATGAAAGGAAAGAAGAGGATGGTTACTGGAGAGGAGAGGGCACAGAAAGATTTCACTTTCTTTTTTTCAATCAAATGTGTGTCTACATTTACTGTGTTCACCTCCACGTTTTAATACAGCTTCAATCCACTTTCAGAGCGGAAGAACACATCAACAAAGTGAACAGTCATTTTCTTTCCACATTATTTCACCCGAAGGTGGATTTTCTAATTTGATTCCTATTAGAATGATTGCCAGATGAGATAAGATCCCAGGATTGTCTACCGCCATCTTGTCCCGGAAGCAAGAGGCACTGAGATTTCCTCTTTTTGTCTGAAGATTCCCGGGACTTCTTTTCTTTTCCTCCTAATCCAGATGAAGTAATAACGGTTTAACATGTATCTTATTTATCCTTCTTCACAGTGCTGCAACATCCATAAATGGAAAAGATTCATTTTCCTTGCCCTTTTCTCCACCTTGGCAGGAAATGCTGGCGACGTAGCATTCTATACCCCTTCAAGATTCCACAACCTACTCAAATGGCTCATATATGTTAGCTGACAAAAATTCTGAACTCCATCTGGAAACACCTTTATACCCAAATAAATGTTCAAAAGACAGCAGGCTTGGCATCATGTTCCATTTTAAAACTGAGGAAGATCTACTTGCCCATGTCCTATAAGCTGGGGGTGAAGAGTGGCATTTCTATCCCCTCCATGGTGGGATATCTTCTTTCCCAGCAATCTAACTGTACAACCTCAGTGAAGGAACATGATATCTGACAAATGACAATCTATTGCCAGGGCAGAGGAAAGGATCAGGTTTCATCGCTCAGTTCTTGCCACATTCCAAGATTAGTCTATCTATGTCAGCAGAACTAACCACGACCCAATAAAAATCACCTTTCTTTAGGGCCTCAGAAAACCAGTTCCCTTCTCCTGTTTTTAAAATGCCTAGAAACACCAACTGCACCACAATGGTCTCTTAATGCATCCTATGCAAATACAACAGGTAAAACCAAAACAATCTCAAGCTGCTTATTTCAGAGATCTAAATCTGGGGATGTGCATGAATATTAGTAACATTCGTTATTCATACAAATTTGTACGAATTCAGACATTCTTATACGAATCAAATGTTACAACATTCGTACATTGACATTTGTATTCGTACAAATGCTTTGGAACATTTGTGAAACTGGGGAGGTGGGAAAGCGCCTGCACCAGCCACATCTGCAACAGATGCAGAGTGCATTTGACATGGATTGAGAGCAGATTCAAAGTGGCTTCAGGGCAGATTTGACACTTTCAGAGTGGATATGTTACTGGATACATATTGGATAAGTATCAGGTATGTATGGATACGTATGGGATACATATGGGATACATATCAGATACACATGCATTTGTATCAGATATTTGGATGAATTCATATGAATACATTCGTATCAAATAGAATCCTACTACATTCAAAGGGGATCTATTTGAACAAATACAAATTTTCTTACATTTGATACTATACAAATCGAAAGCAAAATTTTTTTGTGCAAATCCCTATTAACATCCCCATGAAAAATCCAACTTAGAAGTGAAGACGATTGTATTGGGCCCTTTTTTTAAAAAAAATGAGATAAATAAAGTTTTAATCCAGTTTCAGTCCACTTTCAGAATGAAACACACCTATAAAGTCACTGGTCATTTTTGTTTTACCTTATCTAAACCAAAGTTTCATTTTCTGAGTCAGAAAGTGTGAAAAGGAAACTTCTTGTCACCTTGCTGGTGTGTTCTCTCAGTCTGAAAGTGAACTGAAGCTGGATTAAAATTTAAACAGCATTTGTTAGCCCTGTTGGATTACACCTGCTGGGTTCCCTTGGCAAAGAAAGGTTTGTCAACTGATATTTTTAAAGTGGCCATTTGGGTCACAGCGAAGGCCTCCGTAATGAGAAGAAATCTGCCACCAATGGGAGCATCAAAAAGGAAGATTTAAGTAGGAGGCTCTGGAGTTGTACCTGCTGGTAGGAGATCAGCTCAGCGACTACGAGATCCCAGAGTTTCTGATACTACCCTGGGGCTGTTAATAACTGATAGTTCTCTGGCGCTGAGTGATTAATTGTCTCACAAATTTAATTACTGTTTTGCATTTCAGGTGTGGAATATTATTATTCTGGAATATAAATAAGATACTCAGTTCTTCAGGGAAGCCTAGTAGCTCATCAGCTATCCAGCATGATTCTGGGCACACTAGGCAGCAAGGTTTATCTACTTTCTGACTGGGCCAGCAAATTCACCCCTCATATTCAAATTTGCAATCTATTCAATTCCAACTGAATGTAAGAAAATGCATATTCACTTGAATAGATGCCCTTCGAATGTGGTAGGATTTTGATAGAAATGTATTCATGCAAATATCTAATGTGAATGCATACGTATCCAATCCATACCTGGCACGGAGCGTCTGCACTTCATGGATCCATATCTTTACCAGGAACGGCTCCGTGAATTGGAGCATTTGAAACTGGTGGAAATGGTGCAGGGGAACACATGATCCAACAACACAGGCCAATGTGTCACACAGGTGTGTTGGTGCCATTGCTGGGGCTCCGTGATGGCCGTTCGCAGTTAGCTGGAGCTTAATTAAATGCTTGCAAAGTTTCGAATGCTTTTGGTGTCCGCAAGTGCAGAAACCTAACCATTCCATTGCTTTACGTCCCAGTGATGGAAGGTGAAGTGCGGATTCACTGTTAGTCTGCACTAAGCAACCTCTGTGCCTTGCAGTGGCTTTTAGTCAGATGTGGCTCACAGGAGACTTTGCACAACAGGTCAGCAGGAAGAGCCGGAAGACTTAATTTGGTGTCCCCGAAGAGCATGTCGGATTTCAGAGGAATGAATTGGATATTCGCATATGAACTGAGGGTTACGACATTCACACGTTGACAGTCGTATTTGTACGATTGCTTCAGAACATTTGTGAAATGGGCACTTGGGGTGGGAAGGTGGTTTTGCCAGTCACATCTGCAGTGGATCCAGAGTGAAGTCCATGTGGATTGAGCGTGGATTCAAAGTGGATTCAGGGCAGATTTGATGCTTTCAGAGCTGATGTGTTACTGGATATGTATTGGATACATTTCAAATATGTATGGATATGTTCTTATTCCAGCAATAAGAAATGGGCAGAAGAATTGGAACTGAAGACCTCAAGTGCTTGCTTTTGGCTGTTCCTTGTTCCCTCCCACACCATTTTCCTTTTGTATCTTGTCTCTTTAGATTGTAAGCCTGAGGGCAGGGACCTGTCTAAGATTAATATAATATTGTAACCCGCCCTGAGATCTTCAGGTATAGGGCGGGATAGAAATACAAATAAATAAATAAATAATATCAGATATGTACGGAGTACATATGCATTTGTATTGGATATTTGTATGAATACATTCATATCAAATAGAGTCCTACCACATTCAAAGGGGATCTATTTGAACTAATATGAATTTTCTTACATTCGATCTGATATGAAAAAAACCTAGAATATTAGCTGGTGCTAGTCCTGAATTACGTTTAGAATCAATGCATTGGACTCCTGCTTTGCTGTTAATGCCATTTCGGCACACTCTACCACCATCAGCCAGCAAAGAGCATAGTCTGAACTGATGCACCTACGCTCTTGTTTCTGGTGCAGGCCGGGTTGGAAAGTCTTTATCTAATCACCTCGGTGGAATTGAGAAACCCTCGTTGATTGCTCAGGCACATTATTTTCAGAGATAACATCACTGGGTGACATGTAGGCAGGATCTGAGGCTGGATGGATATGCCTGTTGATGAAGCACGAGTCTGGAGTGATTCAGGCTTCATTGAAGAATGCTCGTCTAGCCCTCTGTACAAGACCAGGCTTGAAGACCCTTTCCACAGCATCACTCTTTTTCCTCTTGCATGTTGTCATCACAAAAAGCTTTATCGCTGAGAATCCTTCTTTTAAAATGCCTTTCTCAGCACCCTCTTCTTGGTCTCTGAACAAGTAAATCTATACAAATACACCCAAACCCAACACAACAGACATCATTTTTATATCCAGGATCCTTGCTTGCCATGTCTGCAACACACCTTGTTACTACACATAGCTCCAGGCTGAATTTTGCCTGGTGCGTGTAGTATTCATTCACTCTACAATCACCTGCCCTAAGGAAACCCTAAATAATAGCGCTCAACTTGCTAGGCTAGAGGGGGAAAGCCAGAATTGCACGTCTTTTATGTTTTTCATAGATGCCTTTATACTCTTTTCTGTCTACTATTGATAAATGCTTGGAAGTAGCATCGACTCTAGAAAAGAACCTCAGAGGAGCCCTGCTGGATCAGGCTGCAGCCCAACTAGAGCATAAGAACCTAAAAGGAGCCCTGCTGGATCAGGCCACAGCCCATCTAGTGAATAAGAACCTAAGAGGAGCCTGGTGGATCAGGCCACAGCCCATCCAGTCCATAAGAACCTAAGAGGAGCCCTGCTGGATCAGGCCACAGCCCATCCAGTCCATAAGAACCAAAGAGGAGCCCTGCTGGATTAGGCCACAGCTTATCTAGTCCATAGGAACATACGGGGAGCCCTGCTGGATCAAGCCAAAGCCCATCCAGTCCATACGAACCTAAGAGCAGCCCTGCTGGATCAGGCCACAGCCCATCCAGTCCATAAGAACCTAAGAGGACCCCTACAGGATCAGGCCACAGCCCATCTAGTCCAGCATCCTGCCCCACACAGTGGCCAGTAATTCTGGATAAAGGATTGAATTTCAGGGTAACTTTCAAGTTAACCTGACAGTACAGATGATATTCAAGGTCCTTTTCAGATCTGTGGGCCTTGTCACAATTCGTTGGGGGCAGTTTCAGGTGAGACACGTTCACACCTTGATCTGCTGCAAGCATCTTCAAGCCGGCCAGACCCATTCCCAGGCATCACAGCTTCCACTTCTCAAAAGCCTTCAGGACAGCCTCCAAATGAAAGACTTCAACACAACACTTCAGGTGTAGGAATGTGCACAAATATTCAAAATATTCATTATTCAGATGAGTTCAGACAAAATTCAGACATTCGTAGACAAATCAAATGTCCAGGAAGGAGCTGCCATAACAGCATTGTCTCTACATTGTCTCCAGTTATGACTTTCCTAGCAATATGACTGTCTTCTTCTGCCACTGAGGAAATTACTTCCCAAGCCCATTTGAAACGTATCATTTCAGCTCTCCCAGACAGCTTTGCTGGGATCTGGCCTGCAATGTGATTCAGGTGCCCATGGAAGAGATCTTGGTTTGCTTCCATATGGCCTGTTAAGGCACCGATAATTTCTCTGTATTACAAAGCTCCTTGGGTCACTCAGAACATACGTAAACATTACTGTTGTCGAGAGGGTTCACACAGCCGGTTCAGTTCCTAACCGAGACATCTACCTTAGCTGTTGCTGAAAATAATCACGGAAGACAGACTGTGTTAATCACTTACTGATGCTTTTTCTCCTCTGTGGTTTTGGCAAGAACAAAAGACACATTCCCGTGGTTTACAAAATAAGGAAACACATTCTGGAAGATTAAAAAGCATTTGACTTAATGTCTTGTCTTGGCATAAGCCCCATTTGTTGGGGACAGGCTAGGACTTATTGCAAAAGGAAACCACTTTGGAAGCAAAATGTTTTAAACTGGCTACTCTGAGGCTGTGGTCATGCTTAAGGTTTAATCCAGTTTCAGTCCACTTTCAGAGCGAGAGAACATGTTAGCAAAGTGATAAGCTGTTTCCTTTCAGTGTTAAATAACTCAGGAAATTCACCTTTGGGATAGATCATGTGGAAAGGAAATGACTGTTCACTTTGCTGGTGTGTTCTCTCGCTCTGATGGTGGACTGAAACTGAATTAAACCTTAGGTGTGACCACAGCTTTATGGCTGTTTTTGCACTGGCCCTGAAGACCCCATTAGGAACCCGATAGGAAGCCCTGTCCCTCCTGTAGACCCCTTTAGGATTCCATCTTGAGGACCCTGTCCCCACAAGGGCTGGAGAAATCTCTTCTTTCTTTCTTTCTTTCTTTCTTTCTTTCTTTCTTTCTTTCTTTCTTTCTTTTTCTTTCTTTCTTTCTTTCTTTCTTTCTTTCTTTCTTTCTTTCTTTCTTTTCTTACAACCAAGACAATGACAAAGGATAAACAGGAACACATGTAAGGAACAATTAAAATCTAGCATCCCAGACAGTTTCCTTTGTTGATTAAATGTCAACTTCAAGATCAACTGATTTATTTTTCTTTTTTTAAAAGTTGGAATGGCACATAAATGTACGTCATTAATTGTGTGGTTCTCATGATAAGCCAGCATTGCTTTTCTCCAAGCCATGACATTGAGTGCATGCCCCTGTCGTGTTCTAAACGATGTTGGATATTTTAAAAAGAATTAAACCGACTTCCCTTCAATCATCTTTAAGAAAATTAGCTGAAACTTCTGATAAGTGAAGCAGAATGAATTAAAACGGATTTGCAAAGAGCAGGTGATAGCGGTGCATAGCAGCTTGAGAGGACCATGAAAGGTTTCATTAACCAACCATGCCATTGGCAGATATTAGAGATGGGCATTAATATCCAAAGAAGTTGGATTTCTTATGAATAGGTACAAATTCCGACATCCCTGGACAAACCAAATTGGGCCTACCATTCATCCGCTATTTGGATATTCAGGTATCTGCCTCCCTCCCCATGGCTTCCCGCCACCACATAGGCCCCCCATTCCACCCCATGGGCCCAGTCGCCCCACCTATCTCCCATTGCCATCACCCACTTTCTTTCTAGGCCTTCCATATGGGGTGGGTGGGAAGGGAGGGATGGGGGGAGGTTGAATTCATTTTGTGCATTAATATTCATTTGAATATTTATCCCCAATACGGAGCCCTCCGCCTTCATGGGGGTGGGATTCGGCCAAAGCCAAACTTTTCCACATTCAATCCACACTGAATTGAATGTGAAACATGGCTTTGTGCATGTCCCTAGTGGATATAACTGAGACACTCACTTCCTGGACGGTGTGGAGAAGCCACTCAGGATGCACTTATATATTTAAAGCATTTCTGCACCTCTCATTTATATCAAAATCCCAAAGTGGTTTGCAATAAAAATTAAAGACAAGGTTAAAAACACGTTAGCCTACTACTTCCTAGAAATTACAGAAGAAAAGAAGAAAAGAAACCTCCCCTCTTCTGGATTTTGGTTCTCACGTTCTTTTGCTCCAGCTCCACAAAAAGGATTTTTAGTGTGAACATGTGTGAGAAGGGAGAGAAGATGAAAAAATGGCAGGTGGCTTGCAAACTGAATGGAAATTCTACAAATAAAACAGATATACCAGGTCTACAGCCAATTCGGATCAAGGGCTTATTGAGCCGGATCTAGCTTTGTCTCATGCAGATGGATCTGGCCTAAGAGGCCAGGGTCTCCTTGTTCCAGATGATCACACCTATATAAGTCAGGACGTCCTATTCATAATTTGAACTGAGGTCATATCAGTGCTGGTCACACCTAGATTGCTATAGGACATCCTCAGGCTGTCCTTGCTTTGGGCTGCCTCGCTCACACCTTTCTCCGCAATCGACCTGAGCCTCCTCCATGGGACTCTTGGCTCTCCACCTCTTTTGCTGCATCAAATCTGCCTCCTTTATTATTGGATGCCGTTTTGTCACTCAAGGTAGGCGACACAGGGTGGTTTGTTGTTCTTTTTAAAGCCTGCTCCCCCACCTCTGTGCCCTTTTCCCTTTTTATGTGCTTTTCTTCTTTGTGTAATTAATTTTTAAAATAATAATAATAAATTTGCATAAAAATGCTAGATAGAAAGAGGAAGCATACCCATAAACTGAGGAGAGAAGGGGGGGTGCCTCATGAACTCCGTGTGTGCCACCCTCACCTAGATATTGGCTGAAAGAAAAGACTGGACCCACCCATCACAGCATGGTTCAGCCTCCTTTAGCCCATCCGCCCACTCACACTGAAGAAGAGAAGATGGCCCGGGATGCCAAGATGGGCTGAGTCCTCTGGAAATGAGGCCTCTGGTTAGAATGACCTGACAGGGATAAGCCGGCTTGGAAAACGAACTGAATAAAAATAATGTGAGTAAAGCGACCAGAAGATGACCTGAAGCCGTCCTAAACTAAAGGTGTGACCAGGACTGAGTAGGCCCTGATCTGGATCTAAACCCTAGTGCCAAAAGGGTTCTCACCACAAAATAACCTATGTTAAATATTCGTTCCTTTTAAAGAAACATAAATTGGGAAAGCAATCCTGAGAAAAGGAAATCCAAAATCACACATGGACACCCAAAATTGCTGTAAAGATACATCATAACTCTCAGAAAGTAAACAGATGAATCTCTTTCCTTCCCCAGGTATCAGTGATCAGATGTCATTCGTTCCTTTCCTTTGCCATTTTTGGCATACTCTGTGTTTGTCTCTTCCCTAGCTACATTGCAATTCAAAAAAAAAAAAAAAAGTTTAGGGGGTTTATTTTAGAAATATGTTTTAAATTAGTATGGTGTGAGCTGTAAAATATCTGAACCCAAATTAAGCTAACAAATTCCTAGGGGGAAGGGGGGAAAGAAGTCCTTCATACTTAGTTCAAGTTAAATATTTCCCAATGATTTCTTTCCTAATGGATTAGATACAGTTCTTAGAGGGGAAAGTATTATTTTCTCTACATTGGGGCAGACTGAATAGTTTGGCAGAAATCTATACAGAAGCTGACACACGGA